>CM071913.1:26516130-26716976 GCA_036785865.1 Coffea canephora | reverse complement strand
TTTTCCGGGTATTTATTTTGGGACTTTTAAGTCTATTTTTGGGGTTTTATTTTATATGTAGGTTTTCTGGGGAATTTTATGAGAAAATATTGAATTTTGCATCATTTTCTGGGTTTAGGTCAATTTCTGTGCTTATAGAGGTGTACAGTGCATGTGGGACCCACTAGGGTAATCGGTACCGGTAAATGTGACTTTGGGAAATTTTCTATACGGAAGCTTTAGTACCTAGTGTTATGAGCTAATTAGTGGTTAGCTAGTATAATTAATTAAGTTTTACAAGACAAAATGTTGGATAAGCTTGGAAAACACATGTTGAAGATCTTATTGGAAGTTGGAACTTTTGACTTTCACTTTACCTTTCTTATTAAGAGAAAAATTGATCCAAAATTACTCATTTTTCTCTTGCTCATTGCCGACCAACCTTGAAGGAAGAAAGAAAGAAAACTCTTCAACTTTTGCTTCATTTCTTGGCCAAATCTTGCAAACCAAACCATTAATCTTTCAAATTCTCCACAAAACTTGCTTGCTAGGAAGGATTGAACTACTTGGTGGTTTTTGTTTGAAGAGAAAAGCTATCCTCTACCTTGTATCCCACATTTGTAAGGTAAGCAAGTTAGGAAATGTTTATTTGTTGGTTGTGAGATGAAATTAGTACATGTTAGTGGTTATAGATGCCATTTTATGGGTTATTTCAAGACTTGTGGTTGAGTTAATGGAAATTTTCTATTTATTGAGGAATTTTCTGTTTTATATGATAACTTATGGTTGAGTTGGGTGTGGTGGATTTATATGGCTTGATTTAGAGCCTTGGTGTGTTAATGGTGTTTAATTGTAGAAAATTTCAGCATTTGTAGGATTTTCGGTTTTTAGGTTTTGGTATAAATTGGGGTTTTCCTATGTATGGTATATATGCTAGTAGTTGATGTGTATTTGATTATATTGTGGCTTAAATGGGATGAATGGACTAAATTGTGATAAATAAGTGTATTGGTATAAGTTGAATGGTTGTGGTTAGGTTGGAAATGTGAAGGAATTAAGGGGTTATGCCGTCCAAATGGTTAGAAATATAGATGGTTTTGTATTGAGAAGGATTTGAGTAGAAATGGATAAGTTTTGGGTTTTACTCACATTCCACACCTTAATGTTTCATTGTATTGGCTTTTGAGCAACTTGCATTAGTAAGTTAAACTTGTACGTTGAATTGTGTTTGAGTCTTCAATATGGTTATTGCTTGTTGTTTTAGGTCGTACCGGTGGGCCGGGACCTACACCTGATTCAAACGTGTGACTTGCTTGAAAATTTGGTGAGTGTACCAGTATATGATGAACATACTTGTTATGTGATTTTAAATGTCTTGATTTGGGGTCGAGAGTGTACTTGATCGCTCTTGACCACTTACTTGCATTTGTCCATTTTGTTTGGATGTGAAATGGTAATATGTTCATGATTTGACATGTGATGGGGCAATGCCTTAATATTAATGTGAAATTGAGCTCATGCCCTTAGACCGTTATTCGAGTCGAGCCGGCAAGGGCTTGGGCGATTCGTTAATGAGCCTTTGGGTTCTTGATAGGCGAGTGGAGTGTTAACTCCTCGACCTTGTGGTATACTCGAGTATTACCCTTTTGGAACTATGAGGGCGGCGGGCCCGAATAGGGGGTGAATGGTGGAAGGAAATGGTGCGAAGTGGTGCCTACGGATCTTGGTTTGTTTAAATGGTTGACGGAGTGTCAACGTGTGAGATCAAGTATGGCAATCGGAAATCGGCCCTTGAGGGTCGCATGTATCCTTTTATATGTGTATGTTGTATGAAAGTGTTTATGTATATGTGTTAATAGTTGTAGCATGAAATTGTGCATTTGGTACCTCACGAGCGTAAGCTCACCCCCATTGTTTTGTTTTCCTTATAGGAGCAATGTTGAACCACAGTTTGAGATGAGTTGAGCTAGTGACATAGTTAGTTTTGAAAAGCTCCTCGAACATTTGAAACTTCGATGTATTTGAAACTCAAGTGTTTGTGTTTGAATTGTATAAGGACACTTTCTTATGTATAGATGACATGTATGTATGGTTCACCAAGTCTTGGATTCGTTATTTGGTGTATGTGTACAATCGCCGGTTTTAAAAATGAAAGCAGGAAATTTTGGAAAACCACTGCCTGGAATCCGGCCTAGAATCCGGCCAGTTTCTGGCCGGATATAAGGCCGGATAGGCAGGGGAAAAGGAAAAAAAAAGAGAAAAAAAAATTGGACTCTGGCTACTGCCCAGAATCCGGCCAGAGCAATCCGGCCAACTTCCGGCCGGATTGGCAGGGGACATTTCGAAAATTTTGGTTTAGCCTCGGCCTCCTATCCGGCCGAGAATCCGGCCGGATATCCGGCCAGATTCTGGCCGGATAGTGACGTGGCCGGTCACTGTTCATCCGCGGCAAAATTTTCGTTTTCCGTTTTCTGGTCCGATGGAAGCGCTCGAGCACTGTACTTTCTTGTACAATGATATTATTGTTCTAATAACACCTTAAGGGGGAAAATTGTTCATTTTGTCGAGTTTTCTTTTATGAATTAAATCCGACTTGATTGTTTTGCGACCCGTAGTCCCGGCGAGAGCTGGGCAGGCGGTCCGTCAACCCCTCCGGTTCGCCCTAGGGGAAGATGGGGTCGTCACAAGTGGTATCAGAGCCTAGGTTTAGATTAACCTGGGCATGTTAGAACTTACTTGATTTGGAATTTGTATTTGATTGTTTTCCTAAGGGTGTTGGGGATTAATGATACTTTTGTGTAGGATGGACGTGCCTAGTGGCTCCCGTGTGCGATCGACCGCGAAGCAAGGCCGTGGAGTACTTCCTATGATCAAGTACCAAATCCGGCCGAGAGGGGCGACTCTACGTTGGAGTCCGGCGAGTCGATTTCGACGTTGTGAGTGCCGTCACAAGTTTACCTACCCCAATACTCTTGTGTTTGCGGTGGACAAAGAACGAAAAGAGTTTGCCAAGGATTATGCTAAGATTGAAGCCGAAGTGAAACAATTAAGAGAGGCCAACAAGAGGCAAGCGGAGCGTATTAAGGAGTTGGAGTATGACCTGAGCGAAGGTCAAGATAGGGTGAATGATTTGTGTACGTAACTTGGGGAGATGCGCAAACGTATGACCAAGAGGGCGAGACAACTGAGGGAGAACGCCGGAACAATGTTAAATTTGTGTGAAGACCTACTAGGGGACGAGAGTGTCGAGAGTTCTAGTGTAGGAGGTGGGGTTGGAAGTGAACCCTCCCAAGCGAATAGGTCCTCTAGTCCCACGGTAGGCTAGGGAATGGCTTTTAAGCCATTTTGGATGATTTTGACTTGTATATATAAGGGACACGGAATGGTAGGCCGGGGAGGACTCTTAGCTAGTGGTGTTGTATATAGGACCAGTTTTGTATATATTACTTTTGTATTGCCCTTTCCGTAAGACGTTTCCTGTTTGTACCTGACTGACTACTTTGGTGTAAATGTTTGATCTTGTTATGAATGCTATGACTATGTGTTATGTGTTCAAGTGTGTTATGAAGTGATTGTTTGATTTTGTGGCCATATTTCTTGTTAAGTACAGGGATGTGTGCCCTTTAGTGTTAAAGTTATATTCATGGGTATATTTTGATTATAGATTGAACTAGAGTGATGGAAGGCACGCGTAGTGGCCGGGGGCGCAGACGTGGGGGTAGACATCCCACGACTGAACAGGGTACGGGAGCTACAGTGCCCGAACCAACTCCTGAACCCCAAATCGATCCCAATGTGCAGGTAGCCGCTGCTATCCAGCGGATGACCGATCTTTTAGCCCAGGTGGTACAACAACAGGGCCCCAACCCTAATCCACCAGTTGGCAATCCTGGAAACCCCGGAAATCATGTCGAGAGCGAAGATCGAGCTCTCGAACGATTCCAAAAATTTTCACCGCCCAAATTTCTTGGAGGGCCCAATCCTGATGTGGCCGAACAATGGTTAGAAAAGATGATAGATATTTTTGCCGCTCTACATTACTCGGAAGAGAGGCAAGTGACCTTTGCGGTTTTTCAACTTGAAGGTGCCGCTCGCTCATGGTGGAATATTATCCGGACGAAGTGGGAGCGAGAACAGACACCAAGGACCTGGATGAATTTTGTACGGGAATTCAATGCCAAGTACTTTCCGCCGCTGGTTCAAGAGAAGAAAGAGGACGAATTTATTTGTCTACGCCAAGGAACGCAATCGGTAGCCGAATATGAGAGCCAATTCACACGTTTATCCAAATTTGCTCCTGAGCTCATTTTAACCGAACAAAGGAGGGCTAGGCGTTTTCTTCAGGGGCTTAATGTGGAAATCCAGAAGGATTTGGCCGTTGCCCAAATCACTACTTTTAGTGATGCCGTTGAGAAGGCATTACGATCCGAGAACGCTAGGCTCCAGGTGAGGAACTTCCAAAATCGAAAGCGTGGAGCTGCTGGAAGTACCTCAACTCAAGGTGATAAGAGTGCCCCTTCCCCTCCTAAGTTTGGACGGGGAGCTGGAGGGGGACGATTTACGAGTCCGGCTCGAGGGGCTCCTTCTCGAGGAAGCCAACCAGGGCGAGGGCCGCCGAGGAGCACCGCACAAGGGAGTTCAGCTACTGTTGCACGTGGGCCGTGTAACTTTTGTGGAAAACCCAATCATACGGAGG
The DNA here is from genome assembly GCA_036785865.1 of Coffea canephora. Classification (NCBI taxonomy): domain Eukaryota; kingdom Viridiplantae; phylum Streptophyta; class Magnoliopsida; order Gentianales; family Rubiaceae; genus Coffea; species Coffea canephora. Next base: position 26,712,301 of record CM071913.1, on the reverse strand, counting down.
ACGACTGCTGGAGGAAGCAGAATAAGTGTTTGCGGTGCGGAAGTGCGGAGCACCGGTTCGCCAACTGTCCGGTCCAAGCACGCGAGACGAGAGGAACTACCCCGGCGACATCCAAGGCTACCTCAAGTCAATCGAGGGTAGATAGTACCAAACCAAAGGTACCTGCACGGGTGTACTCCATTGAACAACGGCCAGTTCCTGACTCTGCAGAGGTAGTGGAAGGTACGATTCCTGTCTTCCACCGCCTAGTTAGAATTTTGATAGATCCTGGAGCTACCCATTCTTTTGTTAACCCCGAATTTATGTGTGGAATTGATATAAATCCTGTCACTCTCCCTTATGAGTTGGAAGTTAGTACACCTACGGGGGACCAAAGCTTGATTTCTAGTAAAATGTATACGAATTGTGAGATCTGGATAGGTGAGCGGAAATTATTGGGGAATTTGATAAGTCTAGCCATAAAGGGATACGATGTGATATTAGGCATGGATTGGCTGGCTCGGTACGATGCACAGCTAGATTGTAAGAGGAAAACTGTTGAATTTCGCATTCCTGGGGAGGCGACTTTGAGGTTAGATGTGAGGGGTAGTCTAGCCTCATCTGCTATGATATCGGGTATTCGAGCTAGGAAATTATTAAGTAGAGGGGCACAGGGGTTCCTAGCTCTTCTTATTAACACTCCTATTGACAAGCTGAAAATAGAAAATGTTCCGATAGTGAGTGAATACCCTGATGTTTTTCCTGACGAGTTAGTGAACTTGCCTCCAGAGAGAGAAGTGGTGTTCGAAGTGAACCTTTGTCCAGGGGCCTCCCCTATTTCTAAAACCCCTTACCGAATGGCACCCGCGGAACTCAAAGAGTTAAAACTACAGTTGCAAGACCTTTTAGAGCGGGGGTTTATTCACGAGAGCGGATCGCCTTGGGGGGCGCCCGTTCTCTTTGTCAAGAAGAAGGACGGGACTTTGAGACTCTGTATTGACTACCGAGGGTTGAACAACGTGACGATTAAGAATAAGTACCCCTTACCCCACATTGATGAGTTATTTGACCAATTGTAAGGTGCGGTGGTCTTTTCGAAATTAGACCTTCGACAGGGGTACTACCAGCTGTTGATTAAGAAAGAAGATGTGCCCAAAACTGCTTTCAATTCCCGGTATGGGCATTTCGAATTTGCCGTGATGCCTTTTGGATTGACCAATGCCCCTGCTGCTTTCATGGACCTTATGCACCGAATTTTCAAGCCCTTTCTTGACCGATTTGTTGTTGTTTTCATCGATGACATATTGGTTTACTCAAAAACCCGTGAGGAGCATGAACAACATTTGAGAGAGGTCCTACAAACCCTGAGGGAGCACCAGTTGTATGCCAAATTTAGCAAATGTGAATTTTGGCTAGACAAAGTGTATTTTCTGGGGCACGTGATATCAAAGGAGGGAATTGCGGTAGATCCGGCTAAGGTGGAGGCCGTGACTGAGTGGAAGCTACCCGAGAACCCTACTGAGATTCGAAGTTTTCTAGGGTTGGCAGGTTATTACCGGCGATTTATTAAGGATTTTTCGAAACTTGCCAGTCCCTTGACCGATCTAACAAAGAAGGGTGGTCGATTTTTGTGGAGCGATAGGTGTGAAACTAGCTTTCAAGAGCTAAAAACGGAGATTGACAATGGCCCCTATTTTAGCCTTACCTAACGGCCCAGACGGTTTTACCGTTTACACCGACGCCTCCAAAGAAGGATTGGGATGTGTACTAATGCAACACCGAAATGTGATAGCTTATGCTTCCCGGAAATTGAAAATTCATGAACAAAACTATCCCATCCATGACCTAGAATTGGCCGCAGTTGTCTTCGCTCTGAAAAAGTGGAGACACTATCTGTACGGAGTGGCTTTTGAAGTTTATTCCGATCATAAGAGCCTTAAATACCTCTTTTCCCAGAAAGAGTTAAACATGAGACAACGCAGTTGGATGGAATTCTTGGAGGACTACGATTATACGATTAATTACCATCCTGGTAAGGCCAATGTGGTAGCCGATGCCTTAAGTCGAAAGGCTCAGATTTCTGGATTGATGGTGAAAGAATGGGAATTATTGGGAGCTGTAGGAGAATGGAATCCAAAGCTGGAGCCTAATCGGATAATCTTTGGGAACATCCAAGTGACGTCTGTGTTTTTAGAAAAGATCAAGGAAGCTCAAATTAAAGATCCGACGGTTCAAAATTGGATAAAAAAGGTGAAGAAAGGGGAAATTTCCGATTTTAATTTGAGCTCTGAAGGGATTTTAAGATTTAGAAATCGAATCGTAGTACCTGATGATAGAGATTTGAGAAGGAAAATTTTGGAGGAAGCTCATCGATCTAAGTATACAATCCATCCAGGAAGTAACAAGATGTATCGTGACTTGCGGCAATTGTACTGGTGGGACAAGATGAAGAGAGAGCTAGCTCAGTACGTGCAAACCTGCCTAGTGTGTCAGCAAGTTAAGGCTGAACATCAGAAGCCTTCGGGATTGCTACAACCTTTGGAAATTCCTGAATGGAAATGGGAACATATCACTATGGACTTCGTTTCTGGATTACCTAGGACTCAAAGAGGACATGATGCCGTTTGGGTGATTGTTGATCGATTAACCAAGTCGGCTCATTTCCTGCCTGTGAATATGAAGTATTCCATGGGTAAGTTAGCCCAAGTATATTTGGAGGAGATTGTACGATTACATGGAGTGCCCGTGAGTATCGTTTCTGACCGAGACCCTCGTTTCGTGTCTAGATTTTGGCAAAAGTTTCAGGATACCTTGGGGACGAAGCTGAATTTGAGTACTACTTATCATCCTCAGACGGATGGACAGTCGGAGCGGACGATTCAGACTCTCGAAGATATGTTACGCACGTGTATCCAAGATTTCGGGGGCAATTGGGGACAACACATGACTTTAGTAGAATTCGCCTATAATAACAGCTACCATTCATCAATCCAAATGGCGCCGTACGAAGCCCTTTATGGGCGAAAGTGTCGTTCACCAATTTATTGGAATGAAGTTGGAGAGAAAAGGATCTTAGACCCTACCATTATCCCTTGGATGGAGGATGCTCAAGAAAAGGTCAAGTTAATCCGGCAAAGACTTCAGACAACCCAAAGTCGCCAGAAGAGCTATGCCGATAATCGAAGGAAGGATCTGGAGTTTGAAGTAGGAGACCAGGTATTCTTGAAGATTACACCATTACGGAGTCTTACTGCTGGAAAAGGAAAGAAACTCCAACCCCGATTCGTAGGCCCTTTTCCGATCCTTCAGCGGGTTGGAAAAGTAGCTTACCGGCTTGAGTTGCCATCGAGCTTGTCACGGATTCACGACGTATTTCATGTGTCTATGCTCAAGAGATATTACCCCGATCCAGCTCACATTGTTCAGCCGGAAGAGATTGAAATTGACGAGGCCCTCACTTACGAAGAAAAACCTGTGCAAGTGCTCGATAGAAAAGTTAAGGAGTTAAGGAATAAACAAATTCCACTGGTGAAAATTCTGTGGAAAAATCACGGAGTTGAGGAGGCAACCTGGGAAATGGAGAGTGAGATGGAAACCAAATATCCAGAACTGTTTACTGACTCAGGTGAAAAATTTCGAGGACGAAATTACTTAAGGGGGAGAGAGTGTGAGACCCCGAAAATTTTCTTATTTTCCGGGTATTTATTTTGGGACTTTTAAGTCTATTTTTGGGGTTTTATTTTATATGTAGGTTTTCTGGGGAATTTTATGAGAAAATATGAATTTTGCATCATTTTCTGGGTTTAGGTCAATTTCTGTGCTTATAGAGGTGTACAGTGCATGTGGGACCCACTAAGGTAATCGGTACCGGTAAATGTGACTTTGGGAAATTTTCTATACGGAAGCTTTAGTACCTAGTGTTATGAGCTAATTAGTGGTTAGCTAGTATAATTAAGTTTTACAAGACAAAGATGTTGGATAAGCTTGGAAAACACATGTTGAGATCTTATTGGAAGTTGGACTTTTGACTTTCACTTTACCTTTCTTATTAAGAGAAAAATTGATCCAAAATTACTCATTTTTCTCTTGCTCATTGCCGACCAACCTTGAAGGAAGAAAGAAAGAAAACTCTTCAACTTTTGCTTCATTTCTTGGCCAAATCTTGCAAACCAACCATTAATCTTTCAAATTTCTCCACAAAACTTGCTTGCTAGGAAGGATTGAACTACTTGGTGGTTTTTGTTTGAAGAGAAAAGCTATCCTCTACCTTGTATCCCACATTTGTAAGGTAAGCAAGTTAGGAAATGTTTATTTGTTGGTTGTGAGATGAAATTAGTACATGTTAGTGGTTATAGATGCCATTTTATGGGTTATTTCAAGACTTGTGGTTGAGTTATGGAAATTTTCTATTTATTGAGGAATTTTCTGTTTTATATGATAACTTATGGTTGAGTTGGGTGTGGTGGATTTATATGGCTTGATTTAGAGCCTTGGTGTGTTAATGGTGTTTAATTGTAGAAAATTTCAGCATTTGTAGGATTTTCGGTTTTTAGGTTTTGGTATAAATTGGGGTTTTCCTATGTATGGTATATATGCTAGTAGTTGATGTGTATTTGATTATATTGTGGCTTAAATGGGATGAATGGACTAAATTGTGATATATAAGTGTATTGGTATAAGTTGAATGGTTGTGGTTAGGTTGGAAATGTGAAGGAATTAAGGGGTTATGCCGTCCAAATGGTTAGAAATATAGATGGTTTTGTATTGAGAAGGATTTGAGTAGAAATGGATAAGTTTTGGGTTTTTACTCACATTCCACACCTTAATGTTTCATTGTATTGGCTTTTGAGCAACTTGCATTAGTAAGTTAAACTTGTACGTTGAATTGTGTTTGAGTCTTCAATATGGTTATTTGCTTGTTTTAGGTCGTACCGGTGGGCCGGGACCTACACCTGATTCAAACGTGTGACTTGCTTGAAAATTTGGTGAGTGTACCAGTATATGATGAACATACTTGTTACGTGATTTTAAATGTCTTGATTTGGGTCGAGAGTGTACTTGATCGCTCTTGACCACTTACTTGCATTTGTCCATTTTTGTTTGGATGTGAAATGGTATATGTTCATGATTTGACATGTGATGGGGCAATGCCTTAATATTAATGTGAAATTGAGCTCATGCCCTTAGACCATTATTCGAGTCGAGCCGGCAAGGGCTTGGGCGATTCGTTAATGAGCCTTTGGGTTCTTGATAGGCGAGTGGAGTGTTAACTCCTCGACCTTGTGGTATACTCGAGTATTACCCTTTTGGAACTATGAGGCGGCGGGCCCGAATAGGGGGTGAATGGTGGAAGGAAATGGTGCGAAGTGGTGTCTACGGATCTTGGTTTGTTTAAATGGTTGACGGAGTGTCAACGTGTGAGATCAAGTATGGCAATCGGAAATCGGCCCTTGAGGGTCGCATATATCCTTTTATATGTGTATGTTGTATGAAGGTGTTTATGTATATGTGTTAATAGTTGTAGCATGAAATTGTGCATTTGGTACCTCACGAGCGTAAGCTCACCCCCGTTGTTTTGTTTTCCTTATAGGAGCAATGTTGAACCACAGTTTGAGATGAGTTGAGCTAGTGACATAGTTAGTTTTGAAAGCTCCTCGAACATTTGAAACTTCGATGTATTTGAACTCAAGTGTTTGTGTTTGAATTGTATAAGGACACTTTCTTATGTATAGATGACATGTATGTATGGTTCACCAAGTCTTGGATTCGTTATTTGGTGTATGTGTACAATCGCCGGTTTTAAAAATGAAAGCAGGAAATTTTGGAAAACCACTGCCTGGAATCCGGCCTAGAATCCGGCCAGTTTCTGGCCGGATATAAGGCCGGATAGGCAGGGGAAAAGGAAAAAAAAAGAGAAAAAAAATTGGACTCTGGCTACTGCCCAGAATCCGGCCAGAGCAATCCGGCCAACTTCCGGCCGGATTGTTGGCCGGATTGGCAGGGGACATTTCGAAAATTTTGGTTTAGCCTCGGCCTCCTATCCGGCCAAGAATCCGGCCGGATATCCGGCCAGATTCTGGCCGGATAGTGACGTGGCCGGTCACTGTTCATCCGCGGCAAAATTTTCGTTTTCCGTTTTCTGGTCCGATGGAAGCGCTCGAGCACTGTACTTTCTTGTACAATGATATTATTGTTCTAATAACACCTTAAGGGGGAAAATTGTTCATTTTGTCGAGTTTTCTTTTATGAATTAAATCCGACTTGATTGTTTTGCGACCCGTAGTCCCGGCGAGAGTTGGGCAGGCGGTCCGTCAACCCCTCCGGTTCGCCCTAGGGGAAGATGGGGTCGTCACAACTATCACTAAATGAAGAGGTTTTTATGGAGTAGAAACAAGTTTAGAAGGTTGGATGGTTTGATTGAAGCAAGATGAAAGCCAAAACTTGAAGAGTTTTTCTCTCTTTTGAAGCTCAAGAAAGTCGGCCAAGAGGAAGACAAGAATAAGAGATTTTTGGTTAATTTTTTTAGATATTTAACCAATTTGGTCAAAAGTCAAAACCATGAATAGTTGTCATAAGCCATACCCAATGAAATGGTGACACTTGTCACCTCAATTAATGCATTCCTATCCCTTCCTTTTCCTCTCACATCAATCACTTAACATCCTCTACTTATCTCTTAATACCCGATAAATTTCACACAGTATCCGAAACTTAACCTTATTGGCCGAATTTTTCCGAACTTTTCGCACTAGTGGGTCCCACGTCCATATACGCTCTTAATTTCTCAAAAACTAACCGATACTAGAAAAATCATCTTAAAAACTATATTTACTCATAAAAATTATCTGGAGAATTTTCTAATAAAGAGAATGTCGAAAAGGCGGGCGATCAATAAAACAAACCCTAGAAACTAAAAAAAAATTTCGGGTCCGCGTACTCATTCTTTCGGGGCGTCACATAGTTGGGTTACATTGGTGTTTGAAGGCTGCCGCAACCTGTTTTGTTTTGTTTTCTTTTCCGCAAATACTCACAAGCTTTGGCCACCCTAATTTGATGGTTTTGGTGTGAAAAGAGGCAGTGTTTGATTTGGTGTTGAGTTTTGCATGTTTAGAGCATAAAATACTTGAATCATACTTTGCTGGAAAATAAACCATCAGGTCGCCGAGCCATTTTGCATGCATTTTCCAGAATTTTATATGACATCTTCCCAAGTTTTCTAGCCATTTGGATTGTCATCATTGGGTAGTTTGTTGCTTAGTTTAGAGTTGTGATGTTGGGCTGAAAAATATTTGATCAAAGTCGTGTATTTGAATTGAAAATCTGGTCTGCGTGATGAAATAGAAGGAAAGGCTGCGGCTGTGAAGAATTGCAGAAACTTGCGGCACCTTTTCTCTTTCCTTTTTCTGTTGTTTTGACTGTTCACTTTCATTTTTTGCTGGTCAGCTTCATTTTCTTTGTTTTGAATCCTGCTATGAATTTGCATGTTTAGTCGATGATAGATAGGTAAAATTCTGGTTTCTTGTTGAATCTGCTTGCATGGTGAAACGAAAAGAAGATTAAGGTTGCAATAAGTTGCGGTAGAAATGGTAGCAGATGGTTTCAGCTCTAGCCGAAAGTTTTCAATTGCATGCATGCAAAACTTGCAGAAATTGCACTTTAAACCTCCAAGTCTCCCCTTGTTCCACTATGACCCAACTAATTGATTGATTTCCTCAATTTGGTCCTTGGCAGCTTTAATTTTTACAACTTCATTGGTTGTTTGTTTCAATTAATTACTATGCTTTGTTTCAATTGCACTTAAGTCATGACTTTAGGGGCTTTATGACCAAATGAGCTTTGTTTTGCACATTTCTTTTAATTTTTTCTTAATTAAAGTGGTACCTTGACCTTTTTATTGTTTTGAAGCCATTTTTCCTTCATTTGACCACCATTGCACGGGGAGGTATATTTTCTTTTGTCCCTTTTTGTCTCCTCTATGTGATCCAACGTGCTAAGTGAGAATTGCATGCCTACTTTAATTGCTTTCCTTGCTTTTTTCATTTCATTTACTTTTGCTTTTATTAAGTCATTCTTTTATTTACGGGGTATGTGTACACCTATTGGCTTGTAATAGATAGGGCTTGGAGGAGCACTTGATGAAGACCTATTGAAGACGTGTGCCTAGCTAGCAAATGTAATAGGTTCATTAGCTTGATTGCTTACTTTTGTTGCTATGTGTTAATTTGCTTTATTAGGCTCTTGCATCTAGTCGAGCATGCTAAGTGTTATGTGCTATGTGTTTATGAGTGTTTGGCATGTCTACTTGCTTTCTATAGCCATGGATGAATGTGATGGATGAATGTACGTCACCACACTAGTCCAACGCTAGTTGTGGCTCATTTATAGAAAGGGCTAGTCCAATGCTAGACCCAATAGGCCATCCCCCTTTCATTAGTGCACACTTGCATGTTCACTACATTTCATGCATTTTTCTTAGTTTTATCATTTGGCATGCTCCTCCAATCCTTTTCCCCTCATTTTAGGCTTTTTGCATCCTCATGCTAGTTATAGGGTACATTTGCTTGAGAGTCCGCTTTCGATAAGGGAAACGAGCGAGTGTGGCTACTCAATAGCCTTAGCACGCTAGTTCTTCCTTCTAATCCAAGGGAAAATCAAAGTCGTAAAGTTAGGAGTCCTTCCCGTACCCGACTTGATGCATCCCTCTAGGTTCATTCACTTTCATTCACTTCCTCATCTTTTTAAATTCACATTTTCTCACTACTTATACTTTTCTCAATCCATACTTTCTCACCACTTTCTTCCCATCACTTATTTATTTTTCTCACCTCACAAATGGCACTCAAAATTACACTTATATGTATCTACTATTCTATTTTTCATCCATTTACACACGAACACCTTTATTTTATCACATTTTCACACTTGCGCTTACCTTTTTTTTACATTTCGCATCTTTCATACATTTTCACACTTGCACATATTTGAGTCTTCATTTGCATTTTCCTATGACTTCTATGAGATTCTTCCTATTGGCCATCACAAACCCATGTGATTGGGACCAAAAATCTCATAAGAGACATTTAGATTTAGGTTTGCATTTTCCTTTCCATTTCGCGTTCATCTAGTCATATCCAACATGCGATACATACCTTGGGTAGAAAATTAGGAAACGTGGGGCTAAGTCATGTAACTAGCTTTGGCTAGGGTAAGGGAGTGCCTTAGGCTCCGCCTTTGCCTTCTCCCTTACCAAACGTGACCCCCGATCCCTTTCTTTGGTTACGTAGACCTAAAAGTTTTCAAAAAGGGTTTGTTTAATTTTTCATTCAAAAACAAAAATCATTTTTGGGTGACTTGGTACACCCTAACTCTATACCAAGTAGCGACTCCATTTTTCATACAAAAAACCCTTTTTTGAACTTTATTTGGCCAAACCGTCGCATTTCACAATCCCACGGCCTTTATTTTCACTGTCACACGTTCACATACACTTTCACACACTACTCACACACCTAATAATCAAAAAGTGGGGCGCGACAAGAAGATAATTGACTTAGTAGCTGTGCATGGAGTAGCTTATCCTATGGAACATGGATGCCGTAATCGACCTGCCGAACCTGTTGCTTGAGCTGAAGTTGCAAATGTTTTGCTCAAAAATGAATTATGCGACTTGTTCAAGGAGTTTTATAGGCATGATGACTGGAGTTCAGTTCTGGAAGCTGCTTTGAGAACTAGAAGAAATTATCCGGTTCTCCAACTGGTTGCTAGAAAAATGAGGCTTGAGGTATTGGAAGAGAAGTATTTTTTTCCTAGTCCACCGTCTACTGATAATTTTGGTAATCAGAGTGATTGAAAGGTAGCGTATATTTTCAAGAAAGCATTAAAATAGATTGGTTATTGCTGAAATTGTTTTGTTGATTATAATTACTTATAGTTGACAATTTTGATTGTTTAGGTTATCGTCGTCAGTTTGAGAGGGAGTTTTACGATGTTGTTTGCTGGAAATCTTTCAAACTGAAGAATAGTAGGAGCTTATGTTGTTTTGTGATAAATTGGACTTTTGTGTATCTTATTTATAAGTATTGTATTTTGAATCCTGGATATGTTTGTAGTGTTTTTATGAGTTCTCTAATGAATGTGTGTTACGATAAAAGTTATACGTGAGAATAAGGTTTATGATGATTAGAAATAGGCACAGGCAGGGAAAAATTGTGTTGCAGAAGGTAGAAAATAAAATAAAAATAATAAAATGAGCTAGATAAACATGGAAGTTTTTGAGAAGTACAAAAGCAAAAGAACTTGAACTGGATTTCTCAACTGCTAATTTTTGGCTCTTACTTCTTCATGTTGGTTCTGACCATTCTCTTTAGCTTGCTGTACAAGTTCCTGGAGCATTTGTAATGGTTGATATGTTTGTAAAGCAGCTTCAAACGTTGGTGTCCATGCAGGTGTGCTGTAAAATGTTCCAAATAAGTTTAGTATTTCATTTTTCAGGCAGAAAAGATCAAGTGTTTGTTTATTTTGTTTAGAAATAAGATGGTTGACAAATTCAAGTACACTTGGATTTGTTTGGATGTTGCTAAGTTCTATATCTACTAGTAGTTGCTGGGAAATTGTATTGTTTGGACTAGAGGTTGAATGGTGAGGGTCTGGATTGTTCATGGTTTGGGATAAGAAAGTTTAAAGTATAGCAGTTGTTGTTGCCTTGTGTTGTTTGATATGGTGGGAATAATGTTATGTATGTATTTATAAATTGAAATTTGTATGTGCAATAGCTTTGTTTGAAATTAGTTTCCTGTGAAAATTGATTAGATGTGATTCACGTGTGCATAGTATTGGTTTGTCTTTTTTTTTATATGTCGTTTAGTTCAAAAGTTGGAGTTGAAATATACAGAAGCATTACATGTGAGGCTACTGCAGTCCACTGTAGTAGATTAGTATGATTATGTACTGTGGTCTTCCAGAGTGGTGGATATCTTGTAAAATACTTGTTGCAGTCAAGTTTTTGAAGTAGGCAGTGCATAAGAGTTTTAAAGCTTTTCAAGCTTTGAATATTGCTGATACAAGACAAATAGGAGTAGAGAGGTTTGGCAAGTATATAAAATGATATTAGCATTGGGAACTATTGTGAAGATGTAATTTTGAATCTGTGAGACCTCGAAATTTTACTTGTCTTTATAGCTCTTATTTGAACTTACTTGCCTTAGATTCTTGGTTGTTTTAATGGTTGAATTTGAGCCAAGGGAGTGAATTTTGTTAAGAATAGTTTCATAATCTCAAGTTGTTAGAAAATCTAGAAATTGCGCAGATTGGGAAATTGGCTATAACTTCGTATAGGAAAGTCGAAATTGAGTTCCGTTTATTGTGTTTAAAACTAAACTCATAGGGCTTCCTACAGTGTAAAATTCAGAGTTTCAATCAATCTCTATAAATTCTAGGAAATTGACAAATTTGACTGAAAATTTTGCCCTGCACAAGTAAACATAGGAATGTTGCAGTAGCTTATGGCTCAATTTGGACCAACTTATAAACTGAATCTCTATGAGGTGTCTCCTAAAGATTAGTAATATTTGAAGTCTAGTTTTTAACAGCCCAAGTTGTATGAATTTTTGATATTTATAAATCAAGTTATGATTTTTCTAAAGGAAGGGCATAAGTTAGGGTTTTGGTGTGTTTTTGGTGCATTTTGGTAGTGTGATCACTTGGTGAGGTGTGTGTACTAAATTTGGTGAATAAGAATGAGTATTAGGTAAGAAAAAGTATGTGATTAGAAGTGTTAATAATAAGTGAGTAAACCATAAGTAAAAGCACAAGTATGCACGAGTTAAGGAAAACCGGTTTGAACCGACGTACACCGTTTGCTACAGATTGAGTACACCACTTGAACATTATTTTATTACCTTAATCTCCTTACTTTTATTTCAGTAAAATTAGCCCTAAGATATCCTTCATTCAGCCGAAAATGTTGACTAAAGAAAAATGAGAAAAGAAAAAAAAAGAAGGAAATCTTGAGTGACAAGTGTCAAGGATCCAAGCAACCTTTGACCCAAAACATTTCCTTTCTTCTTATCTTCCATTTTGGCTCATTTTCTTCTTCCTTTCTTCATGCTTGGCCGAAACTCTTGGAGAGAAAACACAAGAGAGGAGAAACCTTCCATTTCCAGCTTGATCTTGCTTGTTTGAGTTGAAACCGAAAAACGAAACCGATTAAACCTTCACTTTGGTGCTTGGAAAGCTTTGTGTGGTGAAATTTTTGGGGAGAAAGTCACTTGTTTCTCACTTACAAGGGACTTTGGGAAGGTATCATGCTTGAACTTGCTTTACTTTTGATAATTTTGCTAAAGTTGGGGATAGAAGTTCTTAATATTGGATTTTGATGGTTGAATTCCTAGTTGTGATGGTATAGTGGCTAGGGTTTGCAATTTTCAGCCTTGATTATCATTTTTTACCTCGTAATTTATGGTATTGAGCTAGGAAATGAATGTGGTGAAGTGTTTGGATATGAATTTCTAGAGTAAAAGTTCAATTTCAGCAATTATAGTGATTCTACCCTGTTTTTGGAACCGAATTGACCTGCATATTCGTCCATGATAAAGACTGAATCAAGTCTGTCTCAAAACATGAAAGATGTAGAGAATTAAGTAAACTAGTTTCCTGTAAAATTTCAACTCAATCGGAGCACTGTAGCATGTGAAATGACTAAAATAACCCTAACTTCCCAAATGCCTGTTTGACGGACAGCTTTCTGTTTTCTCTGAGATTTCACATTTTGACCTCGAAAATGTGGGAACTAGGTATTGATGTCTTCATAGGAATGTAGTATCTATCTTAGCTTTGAAACGCCATAAAAATTACCCCAATCTGATAAGCGTAGCTTCAGTTGTGACCAAAACACCAGAAGATGTCAAACCTATTACTTAGCCATTCGTCTTTAAAATTGGTTTCCAGCTTTGATTTTGATGGTTGCATTGCTAGAATTGCCTTGTGTTTGGATGAAATTGAGCCTAGTTGAAAAGCTATTGTGTTAAGATTGGTTATGTGTGAATTTGGGTTGAGTTGAGGAAAATAATGAAGCCATAAATTGTTGGAAAATAGCTAAATACAAAGGGCATGCCGCCCAAATTTTCACTCAAGGGTTAGGCGAGCAAACTTGAGACTTGAGCGATGACTCGAGGTTGAAATGAACTTCGCGTGTTATGGTATTCGAGTTTTGTTAGCAAGAGGTATATGAGCTGAATTTGGCGAACACTCGTACCCTTAAAAAATGAAAGTAGCGACCATTTTGAATATGTTTTCCTCGTCTTTTAGCCACTTTACGAACTTAAATATTTTAATCGCTTCCTTACCAAAACTAAAAGAGTGAGCATGAGTTTTCTAGGGTGTGATAAGAAAAATGAATATTACTTAAATGAGTTTCATTTATTTGATTTTCTTGAAGCGAAACTCCTATGTTTCGAACTCTAGAGAGTTTTACATTCTTAAATGACATTTTATCGCAGATTTGGACTCCAACCAAGGAGTTCGACCTAAACGTGATTTTGAAAAGCACTAGACCTTTGGTGAGTACTTCCAAATACATGATTGAACTTGATACTTGATTAAATTCTTTACCAACGTGATTGGATAAGATTTGCTTGGTTTGGTCGGGCAAGTATCTACTTTATCGCACTTGACCTAACTCAACTAATCACTTGATATCTCATTCATGCTTGTATAAGTGACTTGATTTGCATTGATCTGTACTTGTATTTGTACTTGTGCTTGATTTGTAAGTGCTGAGTGGCAATATGTACCACACTCGATACAAGTGGGAGGTACCTCTCATTCCCGTCTCCTTACTTTTCTCTTGACTAAGTCGATTGGTCATCGACTATAGTGACTACTTGGGTACCCAAACCCCACTGGCTAGTTAATCGAGTCGAGCTGGCAAGGGCTTGGTCGATTAGATAATGAACCATGGGTCTCTTGTTTTGTCGAGTGGAGTGATACCTCCTCGACTAATCGATATGCTTGAGTATTACCACCAGTTTCTAGTTGGTATTCAGGCTCGATAAGGGGGTTGAATGGTGGACGGATTGGTGTTAAGCGAAGCACTACTGGATTGGTTACTTTACTTGAAGGTTGACGGAGTGTCAACTAATACTTGATCAAGCTCTGGTGAAGCAACGGGAAATTGGCTCATGAGAGCCATCTGTATCCTTATACTTTGATTGTCATTCGAAGTGTTCTTGTTTCTTTAGAAAAGAATTTTATGCTCGTTCATTTTGAGATTTGCTACTTAGAGTGTTATTGCTCACTTTTATAGACTGGTTATGCTCGCTACTTTTCTACTTTGATACGTGAACTTTTAAATAATGGTCAACTTGCTATTTGGGACCTCACTGGGCTTTTAGCTCATTCCATGCCATTTGTTTTCCTTATGGGGGTACGAGCAAGGCGTGAAACCAGCACAGGCTAGCATAGTCTAGTTTTTGGAAATTTTGCGATTGTACTTGCACTAGTCGCTTAATTAGGGTTGAATGTATTGAGAACTTAAATCTTGTGATATATTTGAGATTGTATGGATGTTTGAGATAGAAATGAATGTATTTGTACATTCCAAAATTGGGAACTGTTATTTCTTTTATTCTTGACGTGAGTGAGTGAGTCCTAGTTAGAATTGGACAGGCGGTCCGCTAAACCCTAGGGTATGCCCTAGGGTGAGGTGGGGTCGTCACAGAATCACTAAGATGTAATTAGTTATGCTTTTATTTTTTTTGTTTAATAGTAGCACATTGAAAGTGGACACATAAGCGAGTGGCATTTTATTCATTTGTTCATGGTTTAGTGAAATGGTAGATTGTAAATTCAGAAGGTATGGAGTTGAAATAGTCATAAGCAATTATGCAGGAATGAGTGAAGGGAGAAAGTTGGAAGAGAAAAGGAAGCGAAGATATTTAATACACAATGTATAAGCAGAATAAGCACGGTACAATGATTGTGGATGAGCAATTGCTTTGACTGCGAAACTAATTTAGGGTTTAACCAATCAACTGCGAATTGAACACAGGCTTTTTTGTCCTAGGTCATGGGTCCTAGGTTCTCAGTCCACAAATAATTTGTGCATCTAATTCCTTTGTCTCACTACGCTTCACTTCAGAGTTCAGAGCTTCTTTGCTCGGCATATATCCTTTGACTTTTATCTTTCTTTTGTTTTTTGTACAAATTAAATTCTGTAGAAATTCGATCATATATACGAGAGAGTGAGCGGGGAACAGAGAAATAGAGTGACAATGTTGAGGATATTATCGATGGCATCGTCAATTAGACATCCGCTGTCTTGATTTAGGTCTGCGACTACTGCAGGGCCTCCTTCTCGGTTCACTGTACCGTTCGCTTCATGTTTCTAGAATTCTTGTCCTCTCAACTTATTGCATCTTGGCAGTGGTAATATTTTCAGTCTGATTTAATTTCATTAATTTTTCTGTTCAAATTATGTGTTTATTTTGCGTCCGGTAGTCGAGTGGTGGGAAACTCACCCCTTTCATTTCTTGGTCGATACTTTGGCCGAGGGGTCAATTTTGTTATCTTATCAATGATTTCTGAGGAATAGGGTTTGAAAATAGGGAAAATTGAAATCTGATTGGAAATAGATGAATAACAACAGCTGCCAATTATGGCTGGATTAATTTTTTTTATGAAGTAAAAGGATTACAATACACCATCCACAGACAACATGGGGTAATAATTCAAAACAGTGGGTTACAACTCTTAACTGGAAAGCTTGAACCAAAGATAATAGCTTTTGTTTTAGGGTGAGTGGAGCTGCAGAGCAAAGGTAATAGTTAATTACAGGAAAGATACTTTAGTTGCAAACTAATGGTGAGCTTTATAACGTTTGTGTCATGATAAAAATGTTTAAAATAAAAATTAGGCACTACTGTGGATCTGCCAATCACATAATAATCTGTAAGTAATGCTTGTAATAATTGAAAAACTTTCAACGTATGATAGATCTATTGTGACTGAATATCAAATGAAAATGGCGTGTTTGTCAATCTTGATTACAGAAGTAGATAAAAAAAGATGGAATACATTCTTCTAGTTGGAGATGAAAACTCTGCTTTGTCTTTCTGTTTCTCATGACAGCTGAAGTGCTAGAGCATAAGCTAAGGAAGTATATGCGCAAATTCCAGTACCAAGATTGGCTAAAAATAGTAAGACCAACAACTACAGTTACTTTGTTATGTTTTGTCTTTGAAAGCAATTTATGCATCTTGTTCATAGCATCCTCATGCTTAACCAGAATAATTTTTTCCAATTACCTGAATGCATTAACAGGGGAATCACTCAGGCCATTGTTATAAAAGCTTCTTCATGAATAAAATCAATTACATCTGATGTTAAAGGCTTCAACAGTAACATGTATATTTTAAGGTTAGCAACTCAATTACATGAATTATTGAATCTGTGCTTTTTCATTGATTCTTGTGGAAGGCTAGAAAAAGTTAAGAGCAAAGACATAATATGAAAACTTATTGGGAGAAGTAAAGGTTTGGTGTCAAATTCTTATAGTCCAAAACATAAACCATAAGCAAGTGCCAAGCCTGAACGTAAGTGTGAGGACCCGTAATTTTCTTAATTTCTAGGTTTTAATTTCTTTTAATTACACGTTTTTCCACCTTTTCTTTATTTGAAAAATTGTGCAAATAAATTTTATGAGTAAATATAGTTTTTAAATGATTTTTCTAGTATCGGTTAGTTTTTGAGAAATTAAGAGCATATATCGGATGTGGGACCCGCTAGTGCGAAAAGTTCGGAAAAATTCGGCCAACTAGGTTAAGTTTTGGATACTGGAATTAATTGACCGAGTGTTAAGAGATAATTAGAGGTTGCTATTTGGATTGGTGTGAGAGGGAACAAAGAGATAGAGATGCATTAAAGGGTGACAAGTGTCACCATAGGATTTATTCTTAAGTAAGACCACTATTCACCTTTTTCTATTTGACCAAATAAATCACAAAAATTACCAAAAATCCTCTTCATTCTTAGCTATTGTGGCCGGCTCTCTCTCTCTCTTTCTCTCTCTCTCTCTCTTTCTCTCTCTCTCTCTAAGCAAAAGAAAGAAAACTCTCCAAGTTTTGCTCCAATCTACCAAATCAACCATTGAATCTTGTTTTTGCTCCATAGAAACACTTAAGGGAGTGTTTGTGAGGAGTTTAGTGGAGTTATTTGGAAAGCTAAGAGGATTAGTTGCTCCCTCCCTTGTGTTGCTAAGGAAAGTTGAAAAGGACCCCTCTCCTCCCTCTAATGATGTTTAATCCATGATTAGTGGTAGTATAAGATGCAATTTTATGGTTTATATCTTGATTTTTGGTTGAATTGGTGAAGTTTTGTAATTATTGGGGATTTTTCTGTTTTCATATGGATATGATTATGTGATTATGTATGATGATTGGAAATGGTATTTAAGGAAGCTAGAAGGTGGGAAAAGTGGTTAATTGCAAGCAATTTCTGTTTTAGAAAGAAAATTGGAAAGTAGGGTTTCTTTGAATTACATTCTGCCTGGTTTTGTAGCTCATAGTTAGAGGCCAAATTGGCCTTGGGTTAAAACATGAAAGTTTTAGGGAATGATATTTTAGAGGTTCCTACAAAATTTCAGGTCAATCAGAGTATTGTAGCTTGAGAAAAGATGGAATTACCCTTGCTGCCCTGGTTTTACCCGAATTTGGGAATTGCTTCTGTAATGGGTTATTTTGGTTGGGAATGCTTTGGAATTGGTTGTTGAGGTCTTCTGATGTATTGTATCCCTGTTTGTTAGCTTTCGGATGGCTTTGGAATTACTAGATTTGGACTTAGGTAGGCTGACTTATGATGTTTGAACCAGAATGCATTCTGTGAATCTGTTTTTCCGGTTCTGGTGTAGTATCTTGCATTTTGACCTGGTTACACTCAAAACTGGGCTGAGTGACCTTCTGTAATATTGTAACCCTATCTCTTAGCTTCAAAATGGTGGATCTTTCACCTTCATCCGATAATCATAGTGCCATTGGTACCAAAACCGTAAAATGACGTCAAAAACTGTTTTTTTCGGGTTAACGCTTAACTACATTTCCGGATTTTTCTGGTTTCCTCAAATGCTTATGTATGCTTATGGAGCTCTATTTTGGTGGTATCTGGAATTGGTTTATGACTTGTAAGTGAGTCTTATTGTGTTTATTTGAATAGTTTTAGGGCTTGACTTTCGTTTCCGGTCATTTTCCTAGCTAAATTTTGTACTTGAATGACTTTAAACTTAGTGAACGGCTTTTGGAAATGAGATTATTTTTGTATGAGATATTGGGACTGATTTGAGGAAATAATGAAGCCATTAATGACTGAAAAATAGGTAAACACAAGGGACTTGCTGCCGAAATTTTACTTGAAGGCTAGTTGGATTTACTTGTGACTTGAGCGAAGGGTTTTAGGGTTGTTCATGTTTTTGATACCAACCGCTACCTTTTTCTCCAATTTCATTGTTATTTCTTTGCACTGGTAGCTAATGTGATCAGGCACACGACTTATAGTTAAGTCTTAGTTATGCATTTCGTGTACTGGATTCGTGAAAGTGGGAACCATAATTGTTTCACCTAGGTTATTTTAGGGTTTCTTGGTGACTAAAGCCCAAACTTTTGAGGCATCTGTACTGACACCGGTGAGTGTTCCACTACCTGCTACCTGTTATGTGAAATATCTGAATATCTGAAATACTTGATTTATGACTGTTGGAGCCAAATACTGTTTTGATAAAATGGAGGCGAGGGTGTACTTTATCACACTCGTTCTCTTGTCTGTTCATATGCCAATTTTGAGTGCGTATCGGAATCTGCTATCTGTATCTGGTATCGGTATCTGTATCTGTTCTGACGTCGTTTGGAAACTTGTATCCAACGACCTTTCTGTGACCTCTGAGCTCAACACCTGTGGCCAGTTACTCGAGTCGGGCCGGCAAGGGCCTGGTCGATTAGATAACGAACCACGGTAGTCTGTTTTGGGATCTTTGGGTATTGAGACCCTTGATTCCGGTATACTCGAGTATTACCATTTCTGATCTGATTGGATTTCGGGCCCGGTAGGGGTATGTGAGGTGGAAGGAATCGGAGAAAGTGGAGTCTACGGTATTGGTTACTCCTTTAGCGTTGACGGAGTGTCAACTATTATTTCGATCAAGCTTCGGTGACGCGAATGGGAATTTGGCTCCTGAGAGCCACCTGTATCCTTCCTATTTGAATCATTGGTTCCTTTACTTTACCTCTGGCATGTGTACCTGATTTGTTAAATGTGAAATGCATGATTTTACTGCTATGTGTCTGGTACCTCATTGAGCGCAAGCTCACCCCTTTCAGTTCCTTTTGTTTTCCTTGCAGGAAAATAAATACTTTTGGATTGGATTTGATAGTTGGTTGCTAAATTGAGTTAGATGGACAGATCTTTTGTATAGTTCCTTGATTGAAACCCTAGATGTACTTTTGGGTCCATTTCTCTTTTAATTTGGCAAACCGTACCTGTATCCACTTTTGAATAACTTTTGTATGCCCCTTTGGGTTGTATATACTTAATTTCGAGATGTGAATATTTGCTTGACGTTTGGTTGGGTTTTGACGTGTCGATTACTATTCATGGCCGATTCCGATTTCATTTTTTTATTTGACATTTTGAATTGTTTACGCGCGTTTGTAAGTTCTGGAACGTATTAGATCGCTCTAAACTGAACCGTTAATCCTGACGAGAGTTGGGCAGGCAGTCCGCTAACCCCTTTGGTTTGCCTTAGGGGAAGGTGGGGCTGTCACAGTAAGAGAAACTAAGCAAGTGCCAAAACTGCTATTGTATCAAATGGTCTTGTTGTTTGCAATTTTACTATAAGCCAATGCCAATGCATATATTTATCTATAACGTGCTTCTAATTCTAGAAATAGATTATAGAATTCATTGAGTTTTAATTGTAGAAATATATTATAGCTTTTAATTTATTAAGCTTTTACACGACATTCTTTATATCATCAAAAATATCTTCATTAGCAGTTCCTAATGCTGCTAAACCAAGACTAAGGTAGGTACTATGGTGAATGACCTGTAGGAGATGATTTTTGAAAAAAGGTAGAAAAGTGGAAACATACAAATAAGTACTTCTTTACATAATGCAATAAGACAAATACCTCAACATTAGTGCTTGTTAGACTATGACACAGGAACTGATTTATGCCTTCCTCATAGTAGACAATGTTTATGTTTCTGAATATGGGCTGCCACCACCACCAACGTCACTCTATGACAAGGGGCCATTAGTGATTTTTCTTGTTGTAGATGGCCTTTGTCAATAATTTGTAGTGTTGTTGTGCTAAACTTAGTCCAATTGTGACAGCCCTACCTCCCCCTAAGGCGAACCAGAGGGTTTGGTGGACCGCCTGCCCAGCTTTCGCCGGGACTCAGTCATTCACTTCAATCCTCAATTAAAAACGAAATAAAACACAGAAATAAATATAACAACAATCCAAAACTTAATGCAAAACTTATGTACATTAGAGTACAAACATCGAATATACAAAGGTTCTCAATTCTTCATACATCCAACCCGTGCCAAGTACTAGGGCGAGAACCATTACAAAAGAAAATCAGGAAACTAGTCTAGGCTAGTCTATCCAAAACTCCCGTCCTGGCTCGCCTTCCCTGTTAAGGAAAACAAAACTAAAGGGATGAGCTAAAAGCTCAGTGAGGTTCTGTGACGTCCCCACTTCTCCCAAGGGCGAACCCTAGGGTATCGGCGGGACGCCTACCTAGCTCGCGCCAACACTCAAAATTTCAAAACAATAAAACTAGATAAACCCAAAAGTGTACTATTCACAATATATTCAATGCCAAAAGAGTTCTATTTACATTCCCAAAATCAGCTATTCAAACCACCATATTACATTTTAATAACAACCAGCAGAAAGTGGACCCCAAGGTGGGTCCTTATACAAACCACCAAAATTAAAAGGAGCATCTTAGTTGACCAACTATTACAAACTAAGCCTCGCTATACTAGTGCTAGTGCCACAAGTTTCCCCGTGTCGGCCCCTGTTAAGGAAAACAAAGAAAAGGGGTAAGCTAGAAGCTTAGCAAGTAAACAGGGGTAGACACGTAAATTTCACATTTAAAATAAACAATTATGTCACAAAATGTCAAATCAACAGAGATAAATAACAACACAAGTAAGGATACAGGTTGGCTCCAAAGCGAAGTTGTTCGCCAGGCGTGACCTCCTGCTGACACTCCGTCGACCACATATAAGGGTCCGTAGAACTCCACATGTACTCCCACCTAACACCTTATCACCCTCACTGGCCAGTCACCTCACAAACTTGCTTGAGCGCACGAAATCACAAACTTGAGCTTGAGTCATAAGCTCGGGTCACAAACTTGGTTCACAACTAGAACCTACAAACTTGGTGACCTCAAGACTAGATTGGACTAGCTTCGACCAAGCCCTGGCCGGCTCGAATAGTCCGTCTAGGTCTTGGGATCGGGCCCACAACTTCATCATATTTCACAAATTCATGAAAGTCACCTCGACCTCCAAGCTCAAGGGGTTCACTACCAAAATAATTCATGTATACACATCTCATGAGGAAACATAGGTACAAACTAGGGTTTAGGTCGAGTGTGATAAAGTACACTCTCGCCTAAGTCCCCCTTTTATTCATGTCAAAACACATAAACGGCTTGAATACTTACTCCAAAGGTACGTATAGCAAAAATGCAAGGATCACATCACGTATACAGCTAGTAGGCCCCACCGACACCGTCTACCCCGTCACCGTCTACCCCGTCACCGTTTGAAATAGAAGATTGCATCACAATATATCACAAACGGCCACTAACAGGCATAACTCAAGTAAAATGGCAAAATTGGCACATGCAAGTGCGGAAACGGCACACGGAAATGGAGACGAACGCGGAAAAAGAAACGGCCAGATTTGCCATCCCAAACCGTTTTGATCAAAAGTTGGGCTAGGAATGTTGGATCAAGGTGGGTGAGACACCGTTTTGAAGCTACGAGGAAGGGGTACAACTTTTATGTAGACATCTCAACCCAGATCCCAATAGGCATTGATCAAAAATGCATAAAATAGTTCCAGCCATTTCATCTCGGATTACCAAACAGGCCCTTTTTGAAAGATCGGAACTCGTGACTCAGAAATCAAAATCAAGAAATTCTAGAGGCATTAGAAAGCTCATTCATAAGGCTATAACTTTCATGTTTGGACCAAAAGCTGAATCAATACGGAGCATGGGGAAAAACGGGTCCAAACGTCCCTGTCAGAACTGTCCAAATTCGAAGGCAGTTCTGACAACCGATCTTGTTTTGGTCATAACTGGAGCTACCGAACTCGGATTTGGGTGCACTTTATACCGTTTCGAAGCTAAGACCAAGATATACATTTCTTATGTAGGGATCAACACCCAGTTCGCACGTTATCAAGACGGACAAAACATGGTCAGAGGCGAAACCCAGAAACGTAGCAAAATCATGGGTTTAGAACAGAAGTGAAGGTTTTGGCCATAACTCAGGATCTACTGATCGGATTTGGCTGAAATTTTGCAGGCACAACAAGGATTTAATGGGTTACAACTTTCATGTTTTGGGCAAACCCTGAAGCCATACGTAACATCAAGAAAAATGGAGCCAAAGTTCAGATGCTGAACTGCCCTGGTTACCCGTTTTGCCGGTTTCAAATGTCGCAAACGCATGGTTCCTTTCTATGGTTCTTATGCAAGGTTTCCAACCAAATTCATACCAACTAAGCACACATATACTAACTTCTAAATGACCTACAAATGGTCTGAAACTTCCCCTCTAAGTCACTACAAAATTACCCAAACACCATAATCCCAAACCTAACTTTATATGGATCACTAAACTTAATCTATCAACCTACTAACCAAACCCTAACTCACTAAACATTATCCAAGCTAAACTAACCTAAGGAAGCCTAGGGTTTCTTAACCCAAATCAGTTTTTACCATTCACTCACCAACCCAATGAAACCAATCATCAAACACAACCACTACAAGTTCAATAACACAAGATTAGAGCTAACCAACATGTTTAGCGTGAAACCCTAATTAGGGTTGTAGACACCAAATTTTTGGTGTAATTTCATTTACTGTTTATTTTTAGTTTTTTATTTGTTTGTCGTGTTAGTTTTATTCGATTTTTAGTTTTAGTTTCTAGTTTTATTTTTATTTTTAAGTTTTTAGCATAGAACTTCTTAGAAAAAAAGAAAAAAAAGAAAAAAAGAGGAAAAAGGAAAAAAAACAATGAAAAATGGAAAATGGAAAAAAAGGAAAATGGAAATTGCATTTTGTTGTTTCTAGTTATTTATTTTTATCCAATGTTAATTAAGTTGTTTTTGTTATTATTATTATTATTATTATTATTATTATTATTATTATCAATTTTGTTTAATTAATTAATTAGTTGAAAAGATTAAAAAAAAAAAGGTGTCGCATGCATGCTGCATTTTTTTGCAGCTTTGCAAGGAAGGACTAGGCGGCTCCTTGGTTGCAAATATAGCAGGAACGGCTGGGTTTAGGTTTTGGTTGGGGCTCCCATATAAATAGCAAAAAGAAAGGCAGCCGCAAAAAGGGGAGAGGGAGGATACAGGGAGAGGGATAAAAGATTGACGGCTGAAAATTTGAAAAGGGAGGAGGTTGGATGAAGGCTGGGTTAGAACAAGAAACAAAAGGGAGAGCTGAGGGTTTTAAGGCCTGGAAAAAAAAAGGGAGAAACCAGAAGAGAAAGGTGGCGGCTGGGGTTTTGAGGGAAAGAAACCTACGGGCTGAACAGGAGAGGGGCTTCATCTGAGGAGTTGACGGCTGGGAAGGTTGAGCAAAGGAAAACCGAGGGCTGGACAGAAATAGAGTGAAGGTTGGCGGCTACATGGGAGGAGTTTTTGAAACAGCAAGAGAAAGGTGGCGGCTGGGTTTTGAGGGTAGAAAGAAATCAGAGAGAGAGCTGAGTTTCGGAGGAGATTGGAGAGACAACCGAGAGAGAGGATTGGGAGATAGAAAACATCGTAGGAAAAAAAACAGGGCTGAGTTTTCTGGGGGAGAGCATACGGGTTGAGAGAAAAAGAAACAACAGCGGAGGGAAGAAGGATTGAAAGTGATAGCCGCCAATCTGGAAGAGAGGAAAAGAGAAAACAGCGACTGCGCAGAGATTTTTGGGAGAGAAGGACGGCTGAAAAACCAAAGAGTTTTATGACGGCTGGAGTCTTGAGAGAAAAAACGAGAACTTGAGGGCTGAAAGCTGGGAGGTTGCATAGCGGCTGGGCTAGGATCTTAGAGGGAAGAGGTTTTTGTAACAATGGCAAAAGAGAGCGATCAAGAGAGAGGCTTGGGACGGCTGGAAAATCAGAAGACTGGCGGCTGAAGGAAGCGGAGCAGCGAACTTCGGGCAGTGGTAGAGAAAGGAGCTGGACATTCCGTCGTATCAGCTTCGAGTTGGACATCTATCCTCCGATCTCTGGTGGTTGTTCAACCTTGTAAGTGACCAGGGTTAAAGGTAATCCCTTTTTGCCTTATATCTTTCAAACAAATCCAGATTTGTTTCAAGCATGTAAAAAAGTGTTGCTGCGTTTTCTTCATCGTTATTTTTTCCTCTTTTCTTCCCGAAAACAAACAGCCTATCGGTTGGATTTTGTTGCATGATGTGTGTTTGAGGTTTGTCCTTGAAAACAAAGTCTGATGTTAATTAGGAAGTATAGCTTGTTTTCGAATGAGATGTGTTGTCTTATTCTTAGAACAGACATTTGAAATCATAAATTCCTGTTCTTGTGCGCCGTTGGTCTTCCATGGTCTAGATTAGTTATATTTTTATGTTCAATTGCTTCGATGAGTTTTGATGACCGTGTTTGAATGTTAAGGGATTGTATCATGGGTTGTTATTTCAATCTTTGGCCAGCACTGGAATGATGAAAATTGCAGAAAATAATATGAAGTTCCGGCAAAGCTGATTTCATGTTGTGTGTCAGGTCTGACCAAACTAGCATCGTTAGGAGTTCATTTTTGATCCAAGTTGAAGTGGCATGTTTTTGGTCTGCGATCTTGACTCTTTTATCAATCTCATCAGGGTGATTTAATGTTGTGTGTAAATTACTTGCTCATGAAAAATGGATAGTGCTGATAAGAGACCGACAAAGTTGCAGCAGCTTTTGTTCTTCAAATGCTAGCATGTTTTCTAGCTCATCTTGTCGCGTTTTGTGTCCTGAAGCCTGTTTGACTGTTTCTCTAGTTTTGTTGTAAATCTCTGTGCTTAGTGTTTGAATGAGTGAAGATAATCATGAGTCTTTGGGCATGGATGTTTGTCTCAGTCGAATGAGTAAAAGTTGGGGAAACAAAAGGCAATGTAATTCATTTCAATGTTGCAGAAGCTAGCTGCATTTTTCCGTGTCTTTCATGTTTTGTTCCTGTTGCTTGGGTTCTCAATGGCTGCTTCACGTTCGGATCTTCCTTGCTTGTTGATGAATTGGTTATTAATGGATCTTAATTGATGAGCTTGTTGTTTTGGTTTGAGGATTAATATAAAAATCTGGCCGCCAAAGGGTTGCCGAATGCTCAAAGCAACGGGAGTTGCAGAAACTAGAATGCATGATGGTTTTTGCACGAAAGTTTTCTTGATTTTGCATCATTTCGTTCTGTGTTTTATTGATTTGAATGTCAAAGTTGTGTGTTGTGTTCAAAGTTTGGACATTGGTTTAAGAGAGTTTGATCAAAATTTGTGTTAGCCTCCATTCATTTCGTTGTAGAAAGCTTCAGCTGCAGAAATTGTTCTACTACGTAAGTTTGCATGTAAACAAAAGATGAAAAATTGCCCTTTAACCCCTCAAGTTTTCCCTTATGCCACTATGACCCAACCAATTGAATAATGTCCTCAATTTGGTCCTTGGCAGCTTTAGTTTTTGCAATTTCATTGTTTGTTTTGCTTCAATTAACTACCATGTTTTGTCAATTGCACTTAAGCCATGACTTTAGAGGTTTTACGATCAAATGAGCTTTGTTTTGCACATTTTCTTTAATTTTCCCAAATAAATTGGTACCTTGACCATTTCTTTTATTTTGGAGGATAAATAAGTGACTTCACCCCATTAGAGCTCCAACTCAAGGGAGGTATAACTTCTTTTATCTTTTTTGTCTCTCCTATGTGATCCAACGTGCTACGTGAAAATTGCATGTCTACTTGCTTCCCTTATTTTTCTTTAATTCCTTTCATTTATTTCATTTTACTTTTGCTTTTTATTTAAGTTATTTTTATGGGGTATGTGTACACCTCTTGGCTTGTAATAGATAGGGCTTGGAGAGCACTTGATGAAGACCTATTGAAGACGTGTGCCTAGCTAGCAAATGTAATAGGTTCATTAGCTTGATTGCTTGCTTTAGTTGCTATGTGTTAATTTGCTTTATTAGGCTCTTGCATCTAGTCGAGCATGCTAAGTGTTATGTGCTATGTGTTTATGAGTGTCTGGCATGTCTATTCGCTTTCCATAGCCATGACTGAATGTGATGGATGAATGTACGTTTCCACTAGTCCAACGCTAGTAGGAATTCATAGAATGGGCTAGTCCAACGCTAGACCCTTAGGAATTTCTCTCGTGAGTCCATACTTGCATGTTTCATTTCATTTCATGCATTTTTCTTAGTTTTTAGCATTTGGCATGTTCCTCCAATCCTTTCCCCTTCATTTTAGGTTTTTGCATCTCATGCTAGTGATAGGGTACATTTGCTTGAGAGTCCCCTTCGACAAGGGAAACGAGCGAGTGTGGCTCCACAAATAGCCTTAGCACGCTAGTTCTCCTTTCTAATCAAAGGGAAAATTAAAGTCACAAAGTTAGGAGTCCCCGTACCCGTCTTGCTTGCATTCCTCTAAGGTTCATGCATTTCATTTATTTTCTATCACATACACTTTTACTTTATATTATATCCCTTTTTCCACATTCTCACTTCACACGACTTTAATTCTGCACGTTTTCACTCTACCACTCACACTTTATACAATATCACTCGCACACATGCACTTTATGTTATTTTCACATTATCATTTCTACTCACCTTACTTTGTAAATCCATTTGCACACTTCCACTTACCCACTATTATTTTTATTACTTTTTCATTACACACAAACTCACATTTTCACATGGCATGCATTCATTTCACTCATTTTTACATCATTTAGTTTTATGTGTGACCTCTCCAAAGGATCATTATTGGGCATCACAACTAATGTGATTGGCACCACTCAAGCTTTGAAGAAAAATTTTACCCCGATATCCCCCTAGGTCTAGGTTTGTACATTCATATAGTTCATCCAACATACGATACATACCTTGGGTAGAAAAATTAGGAAAAGTGGGGCTAATTCACGCAACTAGCTTTGGCTAGGGTAAAGGAGTGCCTTAGGCTCCGCCTTTGCCTTCTCCCTTACCAAACGTGACCCCCGATCCCTTTCTTTGGTTGCGTAGACCTAAAAGTTCTTTAAAAGGGTTTATTTACTTTTTCGTTCAAAAACAAAAATCATTTTTTGGGTGACTTGGTACACCCTAACTCCATACCAAGTGGCGACTCCATTTTTTCATCCAAAAACCCTTTTTCGAACTTTATTTGGCCAAACCGTCGCATTTCACAATCCCACGGCCTTCATTTTCACTTTCACACGTTCACATACATATCTCACACACTACATTCACACACTATCAAAAAGTGGGGCGCGACAACTTGGCGACTCCACTGGGGATTTCCTAAGTGGGTCCGAGCATTTGATTTAGCCATTCTTTTCCTTTTTCTACCCCTTTTATGCATTGCATTTTGGATATTAGGGTTGCATTTTCCTTTTTAGGACCCTTTGCCTCCCTCGCTCACGAATGTATGATTGGTTGATTGGATGTATGTTTACTTGTTTATCTCGCGCTTGCATTGCATTTGGGTGGGGGACATCACTTTAGAGCCTCGCGTTGGTTCTCGATCCCTCCCCTCCAAACGAGCACTAGCATACGTGCTTTCGCTTTATTATTTATTCCTCATTTATTTTTCTTTTAGTGGCTTATCACGCCACTCCACCCTATTAGGATTTTAGGCGACCCATTTGGACATGTGATCGTGACACGACGTGTGCGTAGCATGATCCGAGGGGTCACTCGATCTTCCGCTTTAAACTTTAGGTTAATGACCTATTAGTTTTTAGTCGAAGGTTGAGGATTCTTTTTAGATTCGCCCAGACGGGTAGCCGTGACACGACGTGTGCGTAGCAACGTCTGGGGAATCGCTCGAGCCACCGACAAGGAACCTTGGGATTGATGACCCTTGGTTTCCAAGTCTGAAGGCTTGGGAGCCGAAGCCTTATCGAGTCTAGATGCATTAGTGAGCCAATACCTCATGCATCCATTTTAAAATTGCCTAGGGTAGAGTCGACCTTACCCCAAAATTAGGAACACTATTCACGAGGGGAGGGGTCCTACCCCTCTTTCCTTATTCTTTGTTGCTTTTATATCATCTAATTGTCCAACGTGTTATGTGATTATGTGTTGAACTAACGTCTCCTTGTTTCTTATTTTTTGCATTCACAAATGTTAGGAAATAAGAGGTCTGGCACGATCCTCTTTTAGGACCTACCCTCATAGATAGGCTATTGCACGTTTAGAAATTTCGGTGTATTTCATTCGTAAATTAATAATGCCATACCATTTTAGGCCACCCTGGCATATGAAGGGTCCCTTAGGTCACGTTTCATTTCGAATTGCATATTTTACTGCTTTAATAAACTGGCATCACGCATAAACCCTAGAAAGGGAATGCCATTTAGGGGATCCCGTGTCAGGAATAAACCACCTTGTGTCTCGGATACTTAATCCAAAGAGACTTGCATGTTTACAGTTTGTACCATCCAAATGGGTAGTGCACAAGGTAAGGTAGGATTCGATCGTCTTCATAAGAGCGATTTTTGGAATATGAGCATCTAATAATCACTTTTTGGCCATTTTATCAAAGTTGGTAAAAATTCCTTGTGCAAAGGACATTAATTTGAAGAAATTCACAAATGATTCCTCCTATTGAGACGATAAATAAATTGAGGCCAAAATTTGATTTTAAAAGGCTCATAGGCTAATGCATCGTAATATTTTTTTGAAACTATCAGTGGATAGCTTGATTTTTTTTTTTTTAATAAGCTTCCAATTCCATTCAATCCATTGGACCATTTCATTCATCAATTTCATCCAATCCATTTTATCAATTTGTTCATTTTTTGGGCAATCTAGTCGATTTTTGAATAAATCACCAATTTCATTCAATTCATTTGATTAGTTAGGGCTATTTTGTCGATTTTCGATAAATCATCAATTTCGTCCGATTCATTTGACCAGTTTACCCTTTTAGGGCGAGCCGGTCCATTTTGCATAAAATTCTCAATTTCATTCGATCAAATTCCTTTTTTAGGATGATTCGGTCAATTTTGAGTAAGGTTTTAAACTTCACTTAATTCATTTGACCCATTTCCCTTTTTAGGGTAATCCGGTCAATTTTTAAATAATTTGTCAATTTCATTCAACCCATTTGATCAATTGGGGTTTCAATGTCGAATTTCAACTTGGGAAACCTAGTCGATTTTGAGAAAACCATCCATTGCGTCCAGCCATTTGATCAGTTGAGGTTTTGACCCGTGCTTCACTAAGAAAATTTGTCAATGAATTCCAATCTCTTCGATAGGAAGTTCGTCAAGGTCAAACCCGTGCATTTGTGATCAATTCATTCGGACATTGTCCTTATTTTGACAAAGTGTCTCTCGTCACTCCAATTGACCAAATTCTTCAAAATTATTTTTCACTCAATGAGTTGATCGGATCCATCAGGTATTGTATAGTGCCTGCTCTGGAGGATTGCATTTTCATGCTAGGCATACTCTTGGCATAAAAGGGTTCCCCCATAGGACATGCATACCGATTTTACAATTTTGCTTACTAACTCTGGGTATTTTTCTTTTGTTTTCCCCCTCCCCTGCATTCATAAAAAGAAGGAAAATGCTTCAATAAGGTGAAAATATTTTTCTATATCTGATGATAATTTGGATCTAATAAAGTGTCAAAATTGCAAGTATTGTGTGATTTTTGGGCAGATCCTACAATGAAAACAATAAATGATTTATTTAGAAGCTCTACGCTAAAGCCTCTGAGAGATGTTGTAATTGTTTTCCAAAGTAAAATTTTGTATATTTGTTAATACATTTTGTTCCCAAAAGAAAAGGAGACAAAAAGTGTATATGTGGAGCTCTTTGCAAGTCTCTCTCTTCTCATTTGTATCATAATTGAATGAGAAATTTTGTTTCAAACTTTTTCAGCAATAAAATTTTTGGACAATTTTTGCTTTTGTGTATATTTCTGTACATTTCATTCTTTATTCTTACTCATTGGAGATTTTATGATGAATTTTGAGAAATAAAACTAAATTGAGATTTTTTTCAACCTCCAGCCTGAAAATTCACAAGTGTATGCTCGATTGGTGATCCGAGCTACACAATAAGAGTGCTCAAAATTAAAAGAGGTCACTCAGAAGACCCGTGAGATGCCTTTCTCCTTCACTTAACCCCAAAATAAAATCAGTCACATTGATTGATGAATTGCAAATTGGGGCAACTTTTGCTTGAAAATGTCCGCGGTGACTAATCCGATTCAATCACATCTAAGTGAAAGCAAAAATGTGCATTATTCTTGTTTGTTTTGAAAATTTGGAATGATACTTCGAGCATTCTTTTCTCTACCTATACACATTTTATCATTTGCTCTCCCATTTGAGCCTTTGAAAGAATAATTTCGCTTCAAATAAGAGCCTTAATGATCATTACCCTACATTGGGAAGATTTTCAAAAGGGAATGGATTCTCAATGAGCAATTCGTTTACTTGGTTGTCATGAGGTGTAAGAATGATACTTTGGCCATCGTTTCTACAACCTAAACACTGATCATCCCTTGCATCCTCATTTGAGCTAAAAATTGGTGGTTCTTTTCGAGTGCACATATGATCGCACCCCATATTGGGGAGGGAGATTGGGGAATTTTGAAAAAGAAAAAAGGAAAAGGGAAAAGCAAAAATGCTAGAATAAGGAGGGAATCACAAATTGGAGAAATTTGAATCTATCTGGGCTTCAATTTTGGGAAAAAGAAAAGGAAGGGTTTTCTCCGACGAACCACTTATGGAGAGTCTTCCTCAGTCAATTAACTTAGATACATGCAAGAAATTTCGCATTAATGAAAGTTTCCTCTCAGAGTTATTGTAAGGAACGGAATAAAAGTCAGGCCCTCTTCTTTTCCAATCAAACATTCTATCCCTAGTTATCCCTTTTGAACCTTCAGA
This sequence comes from Coffea canephora, assembly GCA_036785865.1. Taxonomy (NCBI): domain Eukaryota; kingdom Viridiplantae; phylum Streptophyta; class Magnoliopsida; order Gentianales; family Rubiaceae; genus Coffea; species Coffea canephora. The sequence goes on along the minus strand of CM071913.1, from coordinate 26,680,926 downwards.
ATAAAATACTTCATTTGGCAACCCCTGAGAATCGCAAATCCCACACTGGGGCAAGTTTGAGTTGAAAAGGAAAATTTCAAGAAGTTAAAAGTGAAAAGCCACAAAATCAAAAGACAAAAGAAGAAATGAGAACCTCAGTTCACAAATAAACTGGGGCAAATTTTGAAAATTTCAAAGAATGGCAAAAAGCCGAAAAAGTCAAAAGAAGAAAGAAAATGAAAGAGAAAAAGCCTCAATTGAGCATAAACTGGGGCAAATTCTGATTTAACCCTAAAATAGGGTTGGCACAACAATGCGATCTCAGATTCTTCAAACCATTTTTTAAATTTTGCCTTCAAGCCTTAACTTTTCTAAAACACCGTACCTGATCCCATTACAAAAGCTGAAAGCCCTGACTTCTGTTCTTTGCAATGGCCCTGTCAAGAAAATTTCTGATGCCGGAAAATTTTAGCTGTATTTCTGAATTGCTTGAGTATGAGGTTGACGCTACTCACCATGTGAAAACCCATCAGCTCGAGGGAAAAGAAAAGAAGTGAAAGTAAATGCAAGGAAATACAGAAAAATTCGACACTGAAATCCCTGGTGAATGATGAGAAGAATACAAACAAATTCTGAGATCTTTGAGTTCAGAATAGGGGCAATTTTGAAAAATGCGATCTTCAGTGCAATGTCCTTGAAAGTTTTATTCTTTAACTATCGTTTTCAAACTACATTACAAGCTAACAAAGTCCATCGTTGACTTATTCCTTCATGACAATCCAAAGTGGGGATTATGCTCGTAAGAAATCCATCAATCATTTGTGATCATAGGGGTATAACCAGTTTTCACAGGTTTAGCTATCGCTTCTACCCATGTTGTTGCAAGCCTATAAAGCTTATACGTTGACTAAGTTTTCTTAAGAAATAAGAGTGACAAACTCTTTGCTTTCACTAAGATGTGGTATTGAAGGAATTACAATTTTGGGTACAAGAACCAAACAAATCTTGACTTCTCATTTCCCTTAACCCCCTCAAAAATCAGAAATAAGATCACTGGATTGCTCCTGAAAAATGAGCCAATGAGGAATGGTGACCCATCACTCAAAGCATTGATGCTAAAGTGGGGAAGAAATCTTTCGTAATTTGGCATTATTTTGATAAATTCATCATGAAATTTGCTATATGAGTTTAAGCAAGACATTTCAATTTCCTTCACATGCTATGTTAGGAAAAGCAATTGCTTACTTTGTTCAAATAAATGGAGAGTCATTCAAAACAAATTTTTTTTGCAATTAAATAGGCCCACATTGGGGCAAATTTCCATGTGAGAGATTTTGCAAAATAGCCCACACTGGGGCAAAATTTTTTGTAATACATTTGAGAATGTCAAAACCAATCACGTAGCTCTTTTCAAATAAGAAATTTGAATGCATGTCATACTTTGGCAAGCCCCCTGTGCAGGTATTCATAGTTGAAATCAACGAAAGAGCATCTGGTGATGTGGAAGGCCGATGCCGAAGAAAGAGAAGAAAGAAGGGAAAAGTGTGACGCCCCGGAAAAAAATGAGTTTGAGAACCCGAAAATTTTCTAATTTGCTAGGGTTTATTTATTTAATCGCCCGCCTTTTCTACATTTTCTTGATTAGAAAAATTGCCCAGATAAAGTTTATGAGCAAAGATAGTTTTAAAATGATTTTTCTAGTATCGGTTAGTTTTTGAGAAATTAAGAGCGTATTTTGAACGTGGGACCCGCAAGTGCGGTAAATGTAATATATTTTTGATAACTTGTTGGAGTTTTGTGCTAAGTGATATTTTTCTACAAGGTGTTAAGAGATATTTATGGATTGGTGTGAGAGGGAACAAAGAGATAGAGATTCATTATTTAAGTGACAAGTGTCGCTTGGCCATTGGGTGGAATTTTTGACTTTTATGCCATGTCTTACCATTTGACTTAATAAACTAAAACTTTACCAAAAATTTGCTCCATTTCCAAGCTTCATGGCCGAACCTCTCTCAAGAAAGGAAGAAAGGAAAGCTTTCATCTTACTTCTTCATTTCTTGCTTCAATCAAACAATTTAACCGATTAAACTTGGATTTGCTCTATAAAAACCTTTCTCTTGGTAGTATTAAGGTGTGTAGTGAAGTGGTTTGAGAAGCAAAGGTGCTAAGTTGGGTCTTTTCTTGGGTTTGTAAGGTAAGTGACTAAGGAACCTTTCCTTTGATCTTGATAATGTTCAATTAGTGATTGGTGGTGGTTGAATAAGTGATTTTATGGTTGATTTCCTGATTTTGGTTGAAAATGATGAAGTTTTATTATATTTGAGGATTGTAGTGAACGACTGAGTCCCGGCGAGAGCTGGGCAGGCGGCCCGCCGAACCCTCTGGTTCGCCTCAGGGGGAGGTGGGGCCGTCACAGGTGGTATCAGAGCTTAGGTTTCAGATCTCTGTAGTGTATCCTAGACTTGAAGTTTAGGATGCCGGACTGTGGGTTTGGTTTGCAATAGTAGTGATTCTTGCGGGATGCCTTGACTTGATTGGTACAAGAGGGAATGTCGAGGACGACATTCTTTTAAGGAGGGGAGATTGTGACGCCCCGGAAAAAAATGAGTTTGAGAACCCGAAAATTTTCTAATTTTCTAGGGTTTATTTATTTAATCGCCCGCCTTTTCTACATTTTCTTGATTAGAAAAATTGCCCAGATAAAGTTTATGAGCAAAGATAGTTTTAAAATGATTTTTCTAGTATCGGTTAGTTTTTGAGAAATTAAGAGCGTATTTTGAACGTGGGACCCGCAAGTGCGGTAAATGTAATATATTTTTGATAACTTGTTGGAGTTTTGTGCTAAGTGATATTTTTCTACAAGGTGTTAAGAGATGTTTATGGATTGGTGTGAGAGGGAACAAAGAGATAGAGATTCATTATTTAAGTGACAAGTGTCGCTTGGCCATTGGGTGGAATTTTTGACTTTTATGCCATGTCTTACCATTTGACTTAATAAACTAAAACTTTACCAAAAATTTGCTCCATTTCCAAGCTTCATGGCCGAACCTCTCTCAAGAAAGGAAGAAAGGAAAGCTTTCATCTTACTTCTTCATTTCTTGCTTCAATCAAACAATTTAACCGATTAAACTTGGATTTGCTCCATAAAAACCTTTCTCTTGGTAGTATTAAGGTGTGTAGTGAAGTGGTTTGAGAAGCAAAGGTGCTAAGTTGGGTCTTTTCTTGGGTTTGTAAGGTAAGTGACTAAGGAACCTTTCCTTTGATCTTGATAATGTTCAATTAGTGATTGGTGGTGGTTGAATAAGTGATTTTATGGTTGATTTCCTGATTTTGGTTGAAAATGATGAAGTTTTATTATATTTGAGGATTGTAGTGAACGACTGAGTCCCGGCGAGAGCTGGGCAGGCGGCCCGCCGAACCCTCTGGTTCGCCTCAGGGGGAGGTGGGGCCGTCACAAAAAGGGCCCTACACTTGGGGCAAATTATTTTTGAAAAGATTCCCTCAAAAAAAAATCAGAAAATTTCAAAAGTCAAAAATCAAGTTTAAATTCTTGTTTCTTGGAAAATCAAATTTAATTGTTTGTTTCTTGGCAAATCAAATTCAATTTCTTGACCAATTGGATGGTAGGACTGGGTTTTATCCCACTGACCATTCGCAAAAGCACGTTGGGCCTGGACTTGGTGCCGCCAAATTCGTAAAGTTCACGTTGGGCCTGGATTTTGTGCCGCCAACATTCACAATATCACGTTGGGCCTGGATTTGGTGCCGCCAACATCGTAAAGTTCACGTTGGGCCTGGACTTGGTGCCGCCAACTTCACAAAGTTCACGTTGGGCCTGGATTTAGTGCTGCCAACATTCACAACATCACGTTGGGCCTAGATTTCGTGCCGCCAACATTCCAAACATCACGTTGGGCCTGGATTTCATGCCGCCAACTTCACAAGATCACGTTGGGCCTGGACTTCGTGCCGCCAACTTCACAACATCCCGTTGGGCTTGGACTTCGTGCCGCCTGGATTTCGTACCGCCAATATTTCATTGGGCAGGCTCGGGTTTAATCCCACTGACCAATTCATCACACTGGGGCAAATTATTTCGACAAGTCTCTCTCAGTCAGGAAAAATAAAAAAAAATCAAAAAAATCAAAACATCAAAAAATCAAAATAAAAAATCAAATCAAGTTCATCACGACAGGCTCGGGTTTGATCCCACTGTTCGATTGTCAAAGCATTTCATTTATATCGCTACGGGAGCGTGGGTCAGTCCCGCCAGTAAGCATTTCATTTACATCGCCACTAGCCGTGGGTCAGTCCCACTAGTGAGCATTTCCTTTTGCACCGCCACTAGCCGTGAGTTAGTCCCACTAGTGAGCGTCCCATGATTAAAGCTTATTCGGGTCAGTCCCATGATTAAAAGCTTGTTCGGGTCAATCCCATGATTTTAAAATTTTATTCGGGTCAGTCCCATGATTTTAAGTTTTATTCGGGCCCGTCCCATGATTTTAGGTTTTATTCGGGCCAGTCCCATGATTTTAAGTTTTATTCGGGTCAGTCCCATGATTTTAAATTTCTGTCTGGGTCTATCCCATTTAAATTTCTGTCCGGGTCTATCCCGTGGGTCTATCCCATTTAAATTTCTGTTTCTGTCCGGGTCTATCCCGTGAGTCTATCCCATTTAAATTTCTGTCTGGGTCTATCCCATTTAAATTTCTGTCCGGGTCTATCCCGTGGGTCTATCCCATTTAAATTTCTGTCTGGGTTTCTGTCCGGGTCTATCCCGTGGGCCTATCCCATTTACATTTTTGTTCGGGCCAGTCCCGTTTTAAATTTCTGTTCTGGTCAGTCCCGTTTTAAATTTCTGTTCGGGTCAGTCCCGTTTTAAATCCCTGTTCGGGCCAGTCCCGTTTTAAATTTCTGTTCGGGTCAGTCCCGTTTTAAATTCTTGTTCGGGTCAGTCCCGTTTTAAATTTCTGTTCGGGCCAGTCCCATTTTAAATTTCTGTTCGGGTCAGTCCCGTTTTAAATTCTTGTTCGGGTCAGTCCCGTTTTAAATTTCCGTTCGGGCCAGTCCCGTTTTTAAATTCATGTTCGGGTCAGTCCCGTTCCAGAATTCTTGTTCGTTGGAATCATTTTGCAGCCGAATAATGCAGGTAAGTATTTGGTGTCTACTTCTTTGTCTCAAGTTTTTTCAAAACTCAGACAAAGAGGGGCAAACTGTAGACACCAAATTTTTGGTGTAATTTCATTTACTGTTTATTTTTAGTTTTTTATTTGTTTGTCGTGTTAGTTTTATTCGATTTTTAGTTTTAGTTTCTAGTTTTATTTTTATTTTTAAGTTTTTAGCATAGAACTTCTTAGAAAAAAAGAAAAAAAAAAGAAAAAAAGAGGAAAAAGGAAAAAAAACAATGAAAAATGGAAAATGGAAAAAAAGGAAAATGGAAATTGCATTTTGTTGTTTCTAGTTATTTATTTTTATCCAATGTTAATTAAGTTGTTTTTGTTATTATTATTATTATTATTATTATTATCAATTTTGTTTAATTAATTAATTAGTTGAAAAGATTAAAAAAAAAAAGGTGTCGCATGCATGCTGCATTTTTTTGCAGCTTTGCAAGGAAGGACTAGGCGGCTCCTTGGTTGCAAATATAGCAGGAACGGCTGGGTTTAGGTTTTGGTTGGGGCTCCCATATAAATAGCAAAAAGAAAGGCAGCCGCAAAAGGGGGAGAGGGAGGATACAGGGAGAGGGATAAAAGATTGACGGCTGAAAATCTGAAAAGGGAGGAGTTTGGATGAAGGCTAGGTTAGAACAAGAAACAAAAGGGAGAGCTGAGGGTTTTAAGGCCTAGAAAAAAAAGGGAGAAACCAGAAGAGAAAGGTGGCGGCTGGGGTTTTGAGGGAAAGAAACCTACGGGCTGAACAGGAGAGGGGCTTCATCTGAGGAGTTGACGGCTGGGAAGGTTGAGCAAAGGAAAACCGAGGGCTGGACAGAAATAGAGTGAAGGTTGGCGGCTACATGGGAGGAGTTTTTGAAACAGCAAGAGAAAGGTGGCGGCTGGGTTTTGAGGGTAGAAAGAAATCAGAGAGAGAGCTGAGTTTCGGAGGAGATTGGAGAGACAACCGAGAGAGAGGATTGGGAGATAGAAAACATCGTAGGAAAAAAACAGGGTTGAGTTTTCTGGGGGAGATCATACGGGTTGAGAGAAAAAGAAACAACAGCGGAGGGAAGAAGGATTGAAAGTGATAGCCGCCAATCTGGAAGAGGGGAAAAGAGAAAACAGCGACTGCGCAGAGATTTTTGGGAGAGAAGGACGGCTGAAAAACCAAAGAGTTTTATGACGGCTGGAGTCTTGAGAGAAAAAATGAGAACTTGAGGGCTGAAAGCTGGGAGGTTGCATAGCGGCTGGGCTAGGATCTTAGAGGGAAGAGGTTTTTGTAACAACGGCAAAAGAGAGCGATCAAGAGAGAGGCTTGGGACGGCTGGAAAATCAGAAGACTGGCGGCTGAAGGAAGCGGAACAGCGAACTTCGGGCAGTGGTAGAGAAAGGAGCTGGACATTCCGTCGTATCAGCTTCGAGTTGGACATCTATCCTCCGATCTCTGGTGGTTGTTCAACCTTGTAAGTGACCAGGGTTAAAGGTAATCCCTTTTTGCCTTATATCTTTCAAACAAATCCAGATTTGTTTCAAGCATGTAAAAAAGTGTTGCTGCGTTTTCTTCATCGTTATTTTTTCCTCTTTTCTTCCCGAAAACAAACAGCCTATCGGTTGGATTTTGTTGCATGATGTGTGTTTGAGGTTTGTCCTTGAAAACAAAGTCTGATGTTAATTAGGAAGTATAGCTTGTTTTCGAATGAGATGTGTTGTCTTATTCTTAGAACAGACATTTGAAATCATAAATTCCTGTTCTTGTGCGCCGTTGGTCTTCCATGGTCTAGATTAGTTATATTTTTATGTTCAATTGCTTCGATGAGTTTTGATGACCGTGTTTGAATGTTAAGGGATTGCATCATGGGTTGTTATTTCAATCTTTGGCCAGCACTGGAATGATGAAAATTGCAGAAAATAATATGAAGTTCCAGCAAAGCTGATTTCATGTTGTGTGTCAGGTCTGACCAAACTAGCATCGTTAGGAGTTCATTTTTTATCCAAGTTGAAGTGGCATGTTTTTGGTCTGCGATCTTGACTTTTTTATCAATCTCATCAGGGTGATTTAATGTTGTGTGTAAATTACTTGCTCATGAAAAATGGATAGTGCTGATAAGAGACCGACAAAGTTGCAGCAGCTTTTGTTCTTCAAATGCTAGCATGTTTTCTAGCTCATCTTGTCGCGTTTTGTGTCCTGAAGCCTGTTTGATTGTTTCTCTAGTTTTGTTGTAAATCTCTGCGCTTAGTGTTTGAATGAGTGAAGATAATCATGAGTCTTTGGGCATGGATGTTTGTCTCAGTCGAATGAGTAAAAGTTGGGGAAACAAAAGGCAACGTAATTCATTTCAATGTTGCAGAAGCTAGCTGCATTTTTCCGTGTCTTTCATGTTTTGTTCCTGTTGCTTGGGTTCTCAATGGCTGCTTCACGTTCGGATCTTCCTTGCTTGTTGATGAGTTTGTTATTAATGGATCTTAATTGATGAACTTGTTGTTTTGGTTTGAGGATTAATATAAAAATCTGGCCGCCAAAGGGTTGCCGAATGCTCAAAGCAACGGAAGTTGCAGAAACTAGAATGCATGATGGTTTTTGCACGAAAGTTTTCTTGATTTTGCATCATTTCGTTCTGTGTTTTATTGATTTGAATGTCAAAGTTGTGTGTTGTGTTCAAAGTTTGGACATTGGTTTAAGAGAGTTTGATCAAAGTTTGTGTTAGTTTCTGAAATCTATAGTCAAAGATGAAAATGCAGCCTCCATTCATTTCGTTGTAGAAAGCTTCAGCTGCAGAAATTGTTCTACTACGTAAGTTTGCATGTAAACAAAAGATGAAAAATTGCCCTTTAACCCCTCAAGTTTTCCCTTATGCCACTATGACCCAACCAATTGAATAATGTCCTCAATTTGGTCCTTGGCAGCTTTAGTTTTTGCAATTTCATTGTTTGTTTTGCTTCAATTAACTACCATGTTTTGTCAATTGCACTTAAGCCATGACTTTAGAGGTTTTACGATCAAATGAGCTTTGTTTTGCACATTTTCTTTAATTTTCCCAAATAAATTGGTACCTTGACCATTTCTTTTATTTTGGAGGATAAATAAGTGACTTCACCCCATTAGAGCTCCAACTCAAGGGAGGTATAACTTCTTTTACCTTTTTTGTCTCTCCTATGTGATCCAACGTGCTACGTGAAAATTGCATGTCTACTTGCTTCCCTTATTTTTCTTTAATTCCTTTCATTTATTTCATTTTACTTTTGCTTTTTATTTAAGTTATTTTTATGGGGTATGTGTACACCTCTTGGCTTGTAATAGATAGGGCTTGGAGAGCACTTGATGAAGACCTATTGAAGACGTGTGCCTAGCTAGCAAATGTAATAGGTTCATTAGCTTGATTGCTTGCTTTAGTTGCTATGTGTTAATTTGCTTTATTAGGCTCTTGCATCTAGTCGAGCATGCTAAGTGTTATGTGCTATGTGTTTATGAGTGTCTGGCATGTCTATTCGCTTTCCATAGCCATGACTGAATGTGATGGATGAATGTACGTTTCCACTAGTCCAACGCTAGTAGGAATTCATAGAATGGGCTTGTCCAACGCTAGACCCTTAGGGATTTCTCTCGTGAGTCCATACTTGCATGTTTCACTTCATTTCATGCATTTTTCTTAGTTTTTAGCATTTGGCATGTTCCTCCGATCCTTTCCCCTTCATTTTAGGTTTTTGCATCTCATGCTAGTGATAGGGTACATTTGCTTGAGAGTCCCCTTCGACAAGGGAAACGAGCGAGTGTGGCTCCACAAATAGCCTTAGCACGCTAGTTCTCCTTTCTAATCAAAGGGAAAATTAAAGTCACAAAGTTAGGAGTCCCCGTACCCGTCTTGCTTGCATTCCTCTAGGGTTCATGCATTTCATTTATTTTCTATCACATACACTTTTACTTTATATTCTATCCCTTTTTCCACATTCTCACTTCACACGACTTTAATTCTGCACGTTTTCACTCTACCACTCACACTTTATACAATATCACTCGCACACATGCACTTTATGTTATTTTCACATTATCATTTCTACTCACCTTACTTTGTAAATCCATTTGCACACTTCCACTTACCCACTATTATTTTTATTACTTTTTCATTACACACAAACTCACATTTTCACATGGCATGCATTCATTTCACTCATTTTTACGTCATTTAGTTTTATGTGTGACCTCTCCAAAGGATCATTATTGGGCATCACAACTAATGTGATTGGCACCACTCAAGTTTTGAAGAGAAATTTTACCCCGATATCCCCCTAGGTCTAGGTTTGTACATTCATATAGTTCATCCAACATACGATACATACCTTGGGTAGAAAAATTAGGAAAAGTGGGGCTAATTCACGCAACTAGCTTTGGCTAGGGTAAAGGAGTGCCTTAGGCTCCGCCTTTGCCTTCTCCCTTACCAAACGTGACCCCCGATCCCTTTCTTTGGTTGCGTAGACCTAAAAGTTCTTTAAAAGGGTTATTTACTTTTTCGTTCAAAAACAAAAATCATTTTTTGGGTGACTTGGTACACCCTAACTCCATACCAAGTGGCGACTCCATTTTTTCATCCAAAAACCCTTTTTTGAACTTTATTTGGCCAAACCGTCGCATTTCACAATCCCACGGCCTTCATTTTCACTTTCACACGTTCACATACATATCTCACACACTACATTCACACACTATCAAAAAGTGGGACGCGACAAGGGTTCATATGGCCGAACCTCAAGGCCTCATTTTCACTAAATTAATCCATAAAATCAAGTGATAAACATAAGAGACACCATAATCAATCACAACTAACAACCATTATCATCATTTCCACTATCCCAAGCATCATAAACCACACTTAGTTTTGCATAGGAACTTTCTTACCTCAAGATGAAGATTATATGGTGATTAATGAACTCAACCCAACTCCAAGATGGATTCTTTATGCTTCAAGATGAAGATCTATAACAGAAATTTGGTTGAACTTTACAAACTTCCCTTGGATTTTCCCTTCAAGGTGGCCGGCCCTCTCTCCCTCTTTGTTCTTTCTTATTTTGTTTTGTTTGTCTTACAAATGACTTAGTTATGACTCTTGAGACTAATATGTGGTGCAAGACCACTTAGGAAAGATATTTCTTATGGCTAACCAATCACATAAAAGTACCTTATTTGCTTCTTAACCCTTGCACTTCAACTTAGCTTTTGTTCCACTCTTGCCCTTAAACATTTGATAATCTTTCAATTAACTCCATAGGTTATAACTTAATCTAATCTAAAACATTTAACCACACTTAATTACTTCACTAATCACCCACCTATATTAATCACCTATACTTAAACATACTTTATCCCACATAAAAGCAATTAAACAATAACCTTTTTGTCAATGGCAAAATTAGGGTTTTAAACCCAACTTAAAATTCCAACAAATCATATCACTAGAAACTTTTCTAGTTTAGGGTTTTCCTTTTAAACTCACTTAACCTATCTAAAACGGATCAAATCTTATACGTACCTATACTAAAACACACACTAACATAACTAGCTTTAATCACCACTCGAACTTATAATTAATACAAAAACTAGGGTTTCAATACTAACCCCAACTTAGGATTTTCGAATTAGTCCCAAAACCTAATGTTACCGTACAAATAATAAATATAACCTAATATCAAACTTAAGAACTGACCGGGGTCTCATAGGTTCTGAACACATAACCAAACAATCAATCCAATACATTAAACATAGAGTATCAATAATTCAAGAAACATTTACAATGGAAAGCGATAATAACACATTCTTTAAAAGGATACGGGCTCACAGGGAGCTATGCTTTCGTTCGTTCATTCGTTCTCCTGACATTTCCCCTTATTCCTCCAATTGTTTGAAAATGCATTTTTGTAAGTAAAACCCTCGTTCGTTCGTTCGTTTCATTTCATTCATCCCCTCCTAGACGTTGGCCAGGCTCCACCAACCTACACGGTAATACTCGAGTATACCAACGTTCACACCCAGGGTCACCATATCACCCGACCGAGTCCTCTTCTGGCTCGAGTTGATCAGTAGCGAAGGGCAGGGCCCAGTTCAGCCAAAAGGCTTACATTCATGCACAAGTAACGTTTCAATCATTAAATTATTGAAAATTTCACATTCATTTAGGTCGAGTGCGATAAAGTACACACTCGCCTAGAAAACTCGTTTTAACAATCATTGAAAGCACTTAACACATTATCAATCAATAATAACAAGCCAATAAGTCAAGGAAATATAACAAACAAGGAACACTCACCTATATACGCAAAACAATGTGCAAAATATCCTTCCGGATATTATCTTTAGCCACCAAGAAAACCTAAGATTAAACAAGAAAGAATATTACAGCTCATCTAACACAAACAATTAGGTGAAATCAAAGAATTCGACAATTGATGAGTAGAACGTATAAAAGACTTTAAAGTGAAACGAGGACATTTGGACCCGTGGACAAAAATAACTAGGGTTTCATAGTCGAAACGTAAAACCCAACTCAAAAGGGTTATAAAATTTTCCAATGGAAACACTTGAACCAAAGACAAGTCAGAATCCAACTAGATAGGCTAAGAAATACTATTTTCGGGATCGTTTATATGGTTCAAAACCATCTCATATTCAAGTAGATATTATAGACTAAATGTCTTAATGAAATTCATGTAAAAGGGAGGACAAAATACCCAAGAAAACCCTAAACCACTCCTTTTTATTTGGTAAGCGTAAGTAAACATTTGGAGTTTCCCATTGAAGAAGGATCATGTTTTAAGATGGAAAACGGTCATAGTATTTGCCAAACGAAAATATACAAATTCAAATAGAAACTTAGCTGTCGAGCGAAAATTTGGGCAGCACGCCCTTTGTATTTACCTATTTTTCCAGCCATTTATGACTTCATTGTTTTCCTCAGTCAATCCCAAAGTCACACACAATATCATCTCATTTCAATAGCCATTCCATAGGCTCAAAGTCATATAAGTACAAAAATCAAGCTAACAACATGTGCGGAAATGAAGTTTAACAAAAGACAGATTTGACGGGTTTTGCGTAACGGACACATCCGAAGCTACAGTTATCGGATTGGGATGTAATTTATACCGTTTCGAAGCTAAGATAGAGGGTTACAATTTTGATGAAGACCACTTAGTCCAAATTGTGAGAACCCGTAAATTTTCCCATTTTCTAGGTTTTATTATCTTTCATAGCTTGTTTTCTGCATTTTCGTGATTAGGAAAATTTCTAGACATTTTTAATGAGCAGATATAGTTTTTAGATGATTTTTCTAGTATCGAATAGTTTTTGAGAAATTAAGAGCGTATACCGGACGTGGGACCCACTAGTGCGAAAAGTTCAGAAAAATTCGGCCAACTAGGTTAAGTTTTGGATACTGGAAGTAATTTACCGGGTGTGAAGAGATAATTAGAGGATACTAAGTGGATTGGTATAAGAGAGACAAGTTAGGTAAGCATTTAATAAAAGGTGACAAGTGTCACCATTTGAGTGGGTTTACCTTAAGACCACTATTCATGGTCTTACCAATTGACTAAATAAATAAAAAAACTACCAAAATTTCTCCATTTTCTCTTCTCTTGTGGCCGGCTTTCTCTCTCAATAAGAAAGAAAGAAACTCTTCAAGTTTTGCTTCCATTTAGCTCAAATCCATCCAACCAACCATTGAAACTTGAAATTTCTCCATAAAACCTCTTCAATTAGTGTTAGTGAGTTGATTTGTGGGGTTATTTGGAAAGCTATGAGGACCTATTGCTCCCTCTCTCTTGTTTCTAAGGTGAGTTGTGAAGAACCACTTTCCTTCCTCTAATGATGCTTAATTTGTGATTAGTGGTAGTACAAGGTGCAATATTATGGATTACATCTTGATTTGTGGTTGAATTAGTGAAGTTTTCTATTTATTGGTGATTTTTCTGTTTTAATATGAACATAATTGTGTGGCTATCTATGATGATTGGAAATGGTATGTAATGACTCTAGGAGGTGGAAAAAGTGATTAATTGCAACCAATTTTTGTTTGGAAGAAAAATTGACAAGTTAGGGTTTTTGTGAATAACATTCTGCCCGGTTTTGTAGCTCCTAGTTAGAGGACGAATTGGCCTTATATTAAAACATGAAAGTTGTAGGGAATGACATTTTAGAGGTGCCTACAAAATTTCAGGTCAATCGGAGTAGTGTAGAATGAGAAATGTCGAAATTACCCTTGCTGTCCTGGTTTTATCCGAATGTAAGAATTGCGCCTGTAATTGGTTGTTTTGGCTTGAATTTCTTTGGAATTGGTTGTTCAGGTCTTCTGATGAAATGTAGCTATGTTTCTAAGCTTTCGAGTGGCTTTGGAATTTCTGGATTCGGACTTGTATAGGCTGAGTTATGATGTTTACACTAGAATGCATTCTGTGAATCTGTTTTTACGGTTTTGATGTAGTATCTTGCATTTTTGACCTGGTTGAACTCAAAACTGGGTTGAGTGACCTTCTGCAATGTTGTAACCCTGTCTTTTAGCTTCGAAATAGTGTATCATACACCTTCATCCGGTAATCGTGGTGCCTTTGGTGCCATTACCGTAAAAAGAGGTCAAAAACTGTTTTTTTCAGGGCCAAAACTAATTGCATTTTCGAATTTTCTGGTGTCCTCTAATGTGTGTGTATGCTTATGGAACCCTATTGGGGTCATATTTGGCATTGGATTATGACTCGTTATCGAGTCTCATTGTACTTGTTTGCATGTTTTAGGGCGTGACGGTGGTTCATGACGTTCTTGTGACGGAAGTGCATGAAACCGCATTTGCAAGTTTGGTGAGTGTACTACTCACTTGTGTGTTAATATATGGCTTTGATACTTGAACTTGGTGCTTGAATGTTAATTGCTTGAAGTGAAAGTGTACTTTATCACTCTCACTTATTGTTTATCATGTTATTGGAATGTTATATGAAATGCTACATGAAATGAAAGTACATGGCTTGGTGTCGTTTGGACGAGCATCCAACGACTACAATTGTTATCCTTGAGCTCAACCCCATGGGTCATTGATTGAATCGAGTCGGCGAGGGCTTGGTCGTGCCAATTAATGTGCCTTTGGGAAATGTTATACGGAATCTTGTAGTATGAGAGACTCTCGATTCCGGTTTACTCGAGTAATACCACAATGCAAGTGTTTGGATTTCGGGCCCGGTAGGGGAATGTTAGGTGGAAGGAATGGAAGTAAAGTGGAGTCTACGGTTGGTTATTTTTGAACATTGACGGAGAGTCAATGACGTCCGATCAAGAAATGCAAACGAGGGAAAAGGGCTCTTGAGAGCCATCCGTATCCTTTTATCACCACCATTAATGTGTGCCTTTGTTTACTTTTGGTGACTTGAAATGAAAAGCTTTATGTTTACATGAACTTGGTTGCTTAAATGATAGTATCTCACTGGGCAATTAGCTCACACCGTTCCTTTTGTTTTCCTTACAGGAATATGACTCTTTTTGGAATGAATCTTGATAGATGGTTGCTGAATGAACTAGATGAATATCTCTTTTGTATTGTATATGAAGTGGGACCCTAAATGTACCTTTAGGGCCGTTTCACTTTTGATTTTGGCAAACCATACATGTAGTAACTTTTGTATCACTTTTGTATGCCATTTTGGCTTGTAAATACTAAATGTTATGTTGTATATGTATTTTGATATTTGATTGGGTTCTGACGGGTCGGTTACTATTCATGGCCGACTCCGGATTTCATTTTTTTTATTTTGGGTTATTTTGCCATTTTGACTTGGTTACGCGCGTTTGTAAGTTCCGGAACACAATAGATCGCTCGAACTGCACCGTTAGTCCTGGCGAGAGCTGGGCAGGTAGTCCGCTAACCCCTTTGGTTCGCCTTTGGGGAAGGTGGGGCTGTCACACAAATTCCAGTGCAACCTAGTGAAATTCCCAATTCCCAGAACCAAATTCCAACTAATCGGCTAATTAACTGTACTACCTTTAAATGGCCATATCGCTGGCTACCAAAGCCCGTTTAAGCCATTTTTGGAGGCGTTGAAAAGCTAAGACAAAGACCTACAACTTTCATGAAGACCACTCAGTCCAGTTCTCACCCTAACTAGGTCAAATTTACCAAAACAACTCCAGATTTTCCAGTTCGAAATTCACTGCAGAAATCAACTAGCAGTCCTGCTTTATTCACTCATATCTCAGCACACACAACTCCAATTCAGGTAATTCCAAAGCCATTTGAAAGCTAAGATATAAGGCTATATTTCTGAAGAAGACATCATCAACCAATTCGGTAATATTCATGGTCAAGCTAACCACTTACAGAGGCTGATTTTCATTTTCGGACAGAAACAGGGCAGCAGGGGTATTTCAGTCTTTTTATAGGCTACGTTGCTCCGATTGAGCTGAAATTTTGTAGGTAACTATAAAATATCATTCAATACAACCTTTATGTTTTGTGCTAAGGCTAGTTCGGCCTCTAACAAGTTGAAATAGAACCGGGCAGAAGCAGGGCAGGTTATCACTCAGTCCAGTTCTCACCCTAACTAGGTCAAATTTACCAAAACAACTCCAGATTTTCCAGTTCGAAATTCACTGCAGAAATCAACTAGCAGTCCTGCTTTATTCACTCATATCTCAGCACACACAACTCCAATTCAGGTAATTCCAAAGCCATTTGAAAGCTAAGATATAAGGCTATATTTCTGAAGAAGACATCATCAACCAATTCGGTAATATTCATGGTCAAGCTAACCACTTACAGAGGCTGATTTTCATTTTCGGACAGAAACAGGGCAGCAGGGGTATTTCAGTCTTTTTATAGGCTACGTTGCTCCGATTGAGCTGAAATTTTGTAGGTAACTATAAAATATCATTCAATACAACCTTTATGTTTTGTGCTAAGGCTAGTTCGGCCTCTAACAAGTTGAAATAGAACCGGGCAGAAGCAGGGCAGGTTATCATCTAAGCTGGAATTCATGCATTCAAGTGCTAATCTTCCACAAAACAACATCTAAAGCAACTAAAAACCACTAATAAGCAATTAATTGAAGTAAAGAGGATGTTCTAGGCAAAATACCTTAAAACCACAAGAAAGGTAGTAGCTTGGAGCTTGTCCCTTCAAAATCACTCCACTCAATCCTTTAATCCACCTTAATAAACAACTTTGATGGAGGGTTTTGCAAAAATTCTGGTTAGAATTCAAGATTTGTGCAAGAATGGAAGATGAAAGGTTGAAGCTTTCTTTTCTTTTCTCTCAAGAGGGAGTCAGCCAAGAGAGGTGAAATGAAGGTGATTTTTGGGTCAAATTGAGGTTTTAGTAAAGTTGGTGAATAGTGGTCAAAGTCCAAGATGGAATCAAATGGTGACACTTGTCACCTTTTTGGTTCAAAGCTATCATTTTGTCTCTCCAACATTAAACCATCTAAGTAACCTCTAATTATCTCTTAACACCTGTGGTGACCCCACTTCCCCCTAAGGCGAACCAGAGGGTTGGCGGGCTGTCTGCCTAGCTCTCGCCAGGACTCACGCAAGCAAGCTAGCAAAAATCCTTCCGAAGTATAACCTAATCTATTACAACATCGTTTCCCTCCAAATAGGCCGGTTTCTAGAATCACATTAACTTCAGAGATAACAGTGCCTTAAGATAGCCAACGTCGATTCTTAAAATACCTTCCCGATTACAACCCAAGAAACAAAACATACAATTCAAATACATCCTTACAAGCCAAGTAACAAATTCATACAGGCCACATACAAATCCAGGGTTTACACTTTTCCCACTTCAAGTGGCAACCCAAGGCAAAACTACATTGTTTAACTCGAATTACAATCCTAAAAGTAAACAATCTAGTACTACTTTGAGGCACCCTTGGTCTCAAACCCTGTAAAAGAAAACCACAACGTGGGATGAGCTACACAGCCCAATGAGGTTCCAAGACACTCTAACAGTTCAAACAAATCAAGAAAGTTGTGCATGTCATAAGCATGGTTTGAGGTTACACAATGGCAGGTTATCATGAGGTGATAATCATTACTCGGATAATTGCTACTTTGAAAACACATGTAGTAGTAGTACTTTTGCTGGTAACTTTACTATGAGTACAACTCATAAATTATCTAAAATCACGAACGTATTTTTGGAATGAAAGACCATATAAATACATTTTCATGAATTTTTAGTCAAACAAATAGTGGCTCGTCTAACTAGAAGAACATTACAAGGATTGCTTCATCTCAGAGATTAATGCTGTAACAGCCCCACTTTCCCCTAAGACGAACCAAAGGGGTTAGCGGACTGCCTGCCCAACTCTCGCCAGGACTACGGATTAGTTCACGTCGATCTAATATGTTCCGGAATATACCCATGCGCGTAAACAAGTCAAAATCACAAATAAAAAAAAATGAAAATCGATGCCGATGATGAACAGTACCGGCCACGTCAGAATCCAAATACTAGGCCGAGAGTAGCCAAATTTTTTTCTTTTGCCGTTTGAAATACGAGTTGATCCGAAATTCAACCAAATGTCGACCAAACATATATACATTGAAATGTAACATTTACAAGCCAAAAGCCAAAGCGGCATATTAAAACGATTCATCATGGATATACATGTTCGGTTTGCCAATCAAAAGAAATTGAACCCAATACACATTAGGGTCTCATTCAAAGAGCTATTCAAAAGACATTTACATGAGCTCAACTTGACAACCAACAAGTACAACCTTTCCAAAAGTGGTCATTTTCCTGTAAGGAAAACAAATGGAACGGAATGAGCTTAAGCCCAGTGAGTTACTACCACATAAGCAACAAAGATCACATAAGCATAATCTTTCATTTCAAGTACACAATTAAGAAATAAAACAAGTCGGTAAAAGGATACGGACGGCTCTCAAGAGCCCATTTCCACGCTTACATTCTTAATCCAACCTCATTGGCCCTCCGTCAATGTTAAGAGTACCAACCGTAGAACCCACTTCACTCCCATCCCTTCCACGAAACATACCCCAACCGGGCCCGCACTCCAATCAGTAGCTTTTAGTAATACTCGAGTATACCGGAACCAAGAGTCTCATTACTACAAGGGTCCCCAGTACAGTCCCCGTGGCAAGTCAATTTTCACGACCAAGCCCTCGCCGGCTCGATTCAATTGACTACCAACGAGGTTGAGCTCAGTAATACAGTAAGGCCGTTGGATATTCGTCCAAACGACACCAAATCAGTTTTTCATGGAAGGAATTCAATGTCTCATATATCAATTGCAGTAATTTCAGTAAACGGTAAACAGTCATGAATGTTATCACAAGGGGTGAGGGCGGTCAAGTACACCCTCACCTCTCTCAATTCCAATAGCCAAGTAAGCCTTCAAGGCACCAAATTCACATATAACAAAGCCACATTGTAACAATTAAGTGAGTAGTATACTCACCACTCAAGAAAGTGATATTTCATGCACCGTCGTTAAACGAACGTCATGCACCACCGTTACCTCCTAGAACAAGCAAACAAATACAATGAGACTCGATAACGAGTCATAAAGCAATGCCAATCGCAACCCCAATAGGGTTTCATATGCATAGACAAGTAGCATAGATAACCAGAAATTTCAGCAATGCACTAACTTGACCTTAACAAAAGAAACAGTTTTCGTCCTCCTTTTTCGGTAATGGCACAAAATGCGTTACGCTTATCGGATGAGGGTGTAAGACCCACCACCTCGAAGCTAAAAGACAGGGATACAACAATGTAGAAGGCCACTCAGTCCAAATCCTAGTACAACTAGGTCAAAAATGCAGAATACCAAACCAGAACCGTAATTGCAGGTTCACAAATCACCCTATGCTGTAATTAGTCCAACTCGGTCTATACAGGTCCAAATGCATTGATTCCAAAGGCATATGGTAGCTAAGACATCCAGCTACATTTCATCAGAAGACACCAACAACAAAATCCAAACCAATCCCAGCCAAAACAACCCATTCCAGACGCAGTTCGCGCATTCTGATCACCCAGAACAGCAACAGTAAAATCGACATATCTCACTCTACACAACTCCAAATGACCTGAAATTTTACAGGAACCTCAAACACATCAATACCTACAACTTTCATGTTTTAAGTAAAGTCCAATTCGGCCTCTAACCATATGATCCAAAACCGGACAGAAAAGGGGGTTATGAAACCCTAACTTCCTCAAATTCCTTCCAAACCCAAAATTGGTTGCAATTATCAATAATTCACACCTACTAGAGTCAATATAGGCCATTGCCAATCATCATACAAGGCCACAACATCCAGATCATATTAAACCAGAAAATTCATCAATAAAATAAAAACTTCACCAATTCATCTCCAACCAAGAAATAAACCACAAATATCATCACTTTAGCCACCACTAGGCACAAATTAAGCATCATTAGGTGTAGGAGGAAGTTTAAGCACCACTTACCTAGTAAACAAGAGAAAAGGAGTTATAGAACACCTTGGCTTCCTTGAACACTTCCACAAGAACACTTACTAGCACCAAAGGGAAGGATTTTATGGAGTAGAACTAGTTTATGTGATTGATTTTGGAAGATTGAGCTAAATGGAAGCTAAAATGTTGAAGAGTTTCTTTCTTCTTTGCTCAAGGGAGAGCCGGCCATGGAGGAGTAAGAAATGAGTGAATTTTGGTTAATTTTTAAGATATTTAACCAAATGGGTCAAAAGTCAAAAAACATGAATAGTTGTCTACAAGTGTCACCCACTCACAAGGTGACACTTGTCACCTCCATAAATGCATTCCAATCCTTTTGTTTCCTCTCACATCAATCACTTCACATCCTTTACTTATCTCTTAACACCTGATAAATTTCACACAGTATCCGGAATTTAACCTAATTGGCCGAATTTTTCCGAACTTTTCGCACTAGTGGGTCCCACGTCCATTATATACTCTTAATTTTTCAAAAACTCTCCAATACTAGAAAAATCATCTAAAAACTATAATTACTCATAAAATCCACCAAGAAAATATTCCTAAGCCAGAAAATGCAGAAAACATACAATTAAGGGGAAAAACCCTAGGAAAAAATATTAGGGAAATACGGGTTCTCACAAATGCTCATGAGGAGTCTTACCCGAGAAATGTCAACTAGGAAAGCAATAACATTATTAATAGTAAAGCAAGCACAAATGGATACAGTACTCGGTCCACTTCCCATCCTTATAACTCCGATCAGTAACTCCTTCGGTTGACTGGCCATCACCTTATCCCTCCAGTGGTAGTACTCGAGTATACCGAAACGGTTGTCCAGGGTTCCAACCTACCCGACCGAGCCCAGTCCTGGCTCGAGTAGGTCAGTAACCGAGGCAGGGCCCAAGTTTAGCTTATAGCTTACAACATGCACAGGTAACCAAGTAATTCGACAAAAAGTAAAATTCATCATTTGAATAGGTCGAGTGAGGTAAAGTACACACTTGCCTAACAATGATGGACAACTTCATATAACATGTGATTCATGATAATCAAGTAACCAAGTAGATACTTAGCACGTAAGCACGTAAGCAATACAAGTTGATTTCATGGGAGCATGTAATTCACGGATATCGAATAGTCATGTAGATTGGAAATCATGTGAGCAAATAGCCAAGTAATCAGGAAGTCATGTGGGTTGGTAAATGGTTCACGGTTAACGGATCACGGTTAACGGTTAACGGTTGACGGTTAATTGACCTGCACTTGCCATATTAATAGGCCATCATTGGCCGTTATCCCATTTTTATCATGTGAGAGTCGAGGAGATTCACTCCAACGACTTTATGTCCAACACTTGGCAAGCGCAAGCAACTAGTCGAGGGATTCACCCAACGACGTCACAACACCTGAGGTATTCACGAAAACTTTTCACATAAGTCACCACTCGAAAGGCTAGTGTGATAAAGTATACACTGCTTACTTCGATGGATCAGAAATCATTTTTCGAATTATCACATATCAAGTCACGAAAACACTTTAACCAAGTAGGCTAGGCAAGCAATCTAGCAAGCTAGGCATGTATCGAGTTCATAGTCGATATGCACTGCAAGTATACATTATTTATATAGGCATGAGTATTGTCAATACTTAACACATAGTACTTAGCACTTAATAATCATGAATAAGCGTGTCCTAGACTTATTCAATTACGTATTCCTATATGGAACACTCACCTAGTCAAACAAGCGCGATAGGTCTCAAACAAGCATTTTAGGCGTCCGCTCTGAGTTCCTCTTAGAGATCTCCTCGATTGCCTGAGCAAACAATAATTCAAGTACCACTCAATATCGCTACGAATTCTCTAGTTTTCGATGAAGATTGTATGCTAGTGCAATCTAAGAAATTAACGCGGAGACGAGCCTAAGAATTCGTGTAACTCGAGGTTCAAAAGTGGGGTTTTAAAACACAAGACAAATCTAATTTCCATCTCTGGATTCAAATGTAAAACAATCAAATGATATTGAAAGAAATGAAGAGTTCGAAACCCCTTAGTTTCCTTTAAGTTAGAAAATTCCAGATTTAACAAGTAATCTTTGGAAAATCATATCTTACTCTCTACAAGCCCAAAATTGGAAAACGTGGTACTATTGGAAACCTCTTTGAAAGTACTAAAAGTTCTTAGAATACACTTTTCTAAGATTCCACATGGAAAACATTCAAAAATAAGCTCAAAGTCTCTGTTTTGGTTCATAAGGCAGATTTAAGTTGGTTTTTTTTTGCCAACTTTGAAAATTCGGCAAAATTCACTTGATTGGAACTAGTTTTTGAAATTTGGTACTCTTTTAGAGTTGTAATCCAAGTTTATAGTAAAACAAGCAAAATGAGAAATGGATTTTTAAGTACTATGATATGGCAACTCAAAGTTACCAAAATTTTAAGGCAAAGCTGCCTTGTATATGAAAATTTCCTTTTCCAAACTTTTGACCAAGGGAAAATCCTCTAAACATGGTTCATTTGTTTAGGCGCAGTCTAAAGAACATTCATGGTACCTTTGGTGGGTGTCTAACTCCAAGAAATTTAATTATCAAGTCTATACCAAGCCTTGCATCAAATCTGTCTAAAAATCAGGGTTTTCAAGAGCAGGGCAGGTTCCGTATTTTGATCACAAGTCACTCAAATTAAATCAGAATTGGGCATGGTTGGAGGCGTTGGAAAATACATTCATAAAGATATAATTTCACAGAAGAAATCATTTTGAAATTTGGCGCGCAACTAGCTCGAATTCCAGCCACAAGTTGCAGCCTCAGCATTTTGTTCTTGTAAAACAGAGAAACAGAACAGCCGAATTAAAATGGTTGGTTTGGCTCACGTACATGGAACCAGAACGTGTATTTTATACCGTCGGAAAGGTTGGAATGTCTAGTTTCAAATGCCGCTGACAGCACTCGATTTCGACATCGGAGCTCAAAATTATGGCCGAAATATGAAAGCTGGTCAGAGCATTTCGGAAATAGTTCCAGATTTACTAGCTTTGTGAAATCAATTTATTTGACCAACCAAACCTCAATATTTTTCAATGAAACTTTGTACACCATATATTAAACATATCAATGTGATATATAAGTCATGAAACCCTCAAAATTTTGCAAAAAGGGGTGCGATTAAAACAGGGCAAATCTGAACATTTTTGAACTATGCATCTCTTGGAGTCTAGACTAGCTAGGTATCATTAATCTACCTATTTAAACACTAAACTAGCATTATATCCATCATCAATCCAAGGGTGGGAGTTCATAGAGCCCACCATCAAAATTTTCCGACATGAAATAAAACAAATAGCATGTGATTTTGGCAAATAATTCCACCACAATAAATCTGTCCTCCGCTAAACAGAATTTCCAGCAGATAATTGGTCATAAATCCAACTTTTTACTTGGCTAAAACATGATATTAAGTACTCAATTTCGGCATGCAATTTCTTAACTAGCCAATTAACATTTCCAGTTCAAAGTTAAATGTAGACACCAAATTTTTATTATTTTTAATTTCATTTTTACCATTTATTATTTATTTATTAATTGAGTTAGATTCTTCATTTTCATTTTTGTAAGATGTTAAAAGTGGCTTTAATTCTTTTAAAATTTGGTTTGAAAATTGTTAATTTATTTTTAATTGATTTTTGAAGAAAAATGAAAATGGAAAAGAAAGGAAAAATGTGTGGATAGGTGGAAGTGTGCATGTCGGACAAGTGTACAAAATAATCATTAGACGAGTGTCTAAGGAATTATAGGACAAGTGTATAGGGGGTAGGTGTCAAGGACACTTGGTGGGCTGAGGGAATTTTTGAAAACAAAAAGAAAAAAGAAGAAACAAGCTACGGGGAGGGGGAACGGAAAAAGGATAGCAGAAACAAAAAAGGAGAAATAGTGAAGGCTTCGGACAGGCAGAAAAAAAGCAGAGGGTCAGGGCAACAAAGAAAAAGACAGGAAAAATCAGGGGCGGCAAATCATTGCTATTGGAGCTGGGTTTGTCCCGCCAGTAAGCATTTCATTTTCATTGCTATTGGAGCTGGGTTTGTCCCGCCAGTAAGCATTATATTTTCATTGCTATTGGAGCTAGGTTTGCTATTGGAGCTGGGATTGTCCCGCCAGTAAGCATTTTATTTTCATTGCTATTGGAGCTGGGTTTGTCCCGCCAGTAAGCATTTCATTTTCATTGCTACTGGAGCTGGGTTTGTCCCGCCAGTAAGCATTTCATTTTCACAGCCACTGGAGCGTAGGGTTAGTCCCGCCAGTATGCATTTCATTTGCACAGCCACTGGAGCGTAGGGTTAGTCCCGCCAGTAAGCATTTCATTTTCATTGCTATTGGAGCTGGGTTTGTCCCGCCAGTAAGCATTTTATTTTCATTGCTACTGGAGCTGGGTTTGTCCCGCCAGTAAGCATTTCATTTTCACAGCCACTGGAGCGTAGGGTTAGTCCCGCCAGTATGCATTTCATTTGCACAGCTATTGGAGCGTAGGGTTAGTCCGCCAGTAAGCATTTCATTTTCATTGCTATTGGAGCTGGGTTTGTCCCGCCAGTAAGCATTTCATTTTCATTGCTACTGGAGCTGGGTTTGTCCCGCCAGTAAGCATTTCATTTTCACAGCCACTGGAGCGTAGGGTTAGTCCCGCCAGTATGCATTTCATTTGCACAGCCACTGGAGCGTAGGGTTAGTCCCGCCAGTAAGCATTTTATTTTCATTGCTATTGGAGCTGGGTTTGTCCCGCCAGTAAGCATTTCATTTTCATTGCTATTGGAGCTGGGTTTGTCCCGCCAGTAAGCATTTTATTTTCATTGCTATTGGAGTTGGTTTGTCCCGCCAGTAAGCATTTTATTTTCATTGGAGCTGGGTTTGTCCCGCCAGTGAGCATTTCATTTTCACAGCCACTGGAGCATGAGGTTAGTCCCGCCAGTGAGCATTTCATTTACCCCGCCGCTAGCCGTGGGTCAGTCCCACTAGCGTGAGTCCCATGATTTAAAGCTTATTCGGGTCAGTCCCATGATTTTCGTTTTATTCAGGTCAGTCCCATGATTTTCATTTTATTCTGGTCTATCCCGTTTTAAATTTTCTGTTTGGGTCTATCCCATTTAAATTTCTGCTCGGGTCAGTCCTGTTTAAATTTCTGTTCGGGTCAGTCCCGTTTAAATTCTGTTCGGGTCCGTCCCATTTAAATTCTGTTCGGATCAGTCCCGTTTAAATTCCTGCTCGGGTCAGTCCCGTTTAAATTTCTGTTTGGGTCAGTCCCGTTTAAATTCCAAGGGGTCAGTCCCCATTTCTAAAACGTCCATCATTCGAGACGTTCGCAGCCAAATAACACAGGTAAGTATTTGGTGTCTACTTCTTTGTCTCAAGTTTTTCCAAAACTCAGACAAAGAGGAGCAAACTGTAGACACCAAATTTTTATTATTTTTAATTTCATTTTTATCATTTATTATTTATTTATTAATTGAGTTAGATTCTTCATTTTCATTTTTGTAAGATGTTAAAAGTGGCTTTAATTCTCTTAAAATTTGGTTTGAAAATTGTTAATTTATTTTTAATTGATTTTTGAAGAAAATTGAAAATGGAAAAGAAAGGAAAAATGTGTGGATAGGTGGAAGTGTGCATGTCGGACAAGTGTACAAAATAATCATTAGACAAGTGTCTAAGGAATTATAGGACAAGTGTATAGGGGGTAGGTGTCAAGGACACTTGGTGGGCTGAGGGAATTTTTGAAAACAAAAAGAAAAAAGAAGAAACAAGCTACGGGGAGGGGGAACGGAAAAAGGATAGCAGAAACAAAAAAGGAGAAATAGTGAAGGCTTCGGACAGGCAGAAAAAAAGCAGAGGGTCAGGGCAACAAAGAAAAAGACAGGAAAAATCAGGGGCGGCAAAAAGAGAGGAAAAAGAAAAACAGAGAGCAAGAGAGGTGTGGCGGCTCAACAAAAAACAGGGAGAGATGAAAGCTTCGGGGAACAATTAGAAAGGGGAGCTGGGAAGTTTTGAAGAGAACCACAGGGCAAAAAGAAAAGCCAAGCGGATGAAAAAGGAAAAGGAGAGGAGCTACGGTGGAATGGAAAAGCAAAGGAAAAGAAACGGAAAAAAAACAGAGAGAGCTGCCCGACTAGAAAAATGGAACGGAAAAAGCCAAGGAAAAGGGGAAGGCTTCAGGCAAGAAATAGAAAAGGCTACGGAGGGAAGGAAGCTACGGCCGAGAGAAGAAACGGGAGGAAGAACCAGGCCTCCACCAGTTCGCGTCCGCTGCCGCTGCTATCCGCCATCGCCATCAACCGTTTGCTCAAGAGCCGGAGCCACCACCACCAGAACCCACCGTCACCGCCAGCGAAGCTCATTGAGAGGCCATTGTAAGTTAATTTTCTCCCTTACAGTTTAGTCTTCATTCAAACGTACAGAAAGCTTTCTTAGAGTATGTTTGTCGGGGTATGCCGTGAGCCTGTTGTTTCAATTTCATGTTGATTGTTCGAATATACATGCTTGGTATGTTGGTTGGACTGGAATTTCTGAGTCTCTAACAAATTTCTGGGTCAATTATAGTTTCAATGCATCAAAGAATCAATGAAATTTCTAATACCCTGTGACGCCCCGGAAAAAAATGAGTTTGAGAACCCGAAAATTTTCTAATTTTCTAGGGTTTATTTATTTAATCGCCCGCCTTTTCTACATTTTCTTGATTAGAAAAATTCCCCAGATAAAGTTTATGAGCAAAGATAGTTTTAAAATGATTTTTCTAGTATCGGTTAGTTTTTGAGAAATTAAGAGCGTATTTTGAACGTGGGACCCGCAAGTGCGGTAAATGTAATATATTTTTGATAACTTGTTGGAGTTTTGTGCTGAGTGATATTTTTCTACAAGGTGTTAAGAGATATTTATGGATTGGTGTGAGAGGGAACAAAGAGATAGAGATTCATTATTTAAGTGACAAGTGTCGCTTGGCCATTGGGTGGAATTTTTGACTTTTACGCCATGTCTTACCATTTGACTTAATAAACTAAAACTTTACCAAAAATTTGCTCCATTTCCAAGCTTCATGGCCGAACCTCTCTCAAGAAAGGAAGAAAGGAAAGCTTTCATCTTACTTCTTCATTTCTTGCTTCAATCAAACAATTTAACCGATTAAACTTGGATTTGCTCCATAAAAACCTTTCTCTTGGTAGTATTAAGGTATGTAGTGAAGTGGCTTGAGAAGCAAAGGTGCTAAGTTGGGTCTTTTCTTGGGTTTGTAAGGTAAGTGACTAAGGAACCTTTCCTTTGATCTTGATAATGTTCAATTAGTGATTGGTGGTGGTTGAATAAGTGATTTTATGGTTGATTTCCTGATTTTGGTTGAAAATGATGAAGTTTTATTATTTTTGGGGATTTTTCTGTTTTCATATGGATATGATTGTGTGGCTATATATGATGATTGGAAATGATGTTTAAGGACTCTATGAGGTGGAAAAAGTGATTAATTGCAATCAATTTCTGTTTTGGAAGAAATTTCAGAAAATCAGGGTTTTTTGATGAACATTCTGTCCGAATTTTTAGGTCCTAGATAGAGGCCGAATTGGCATTTGCTTAAAACATGAAAGTTGTAGGGAATGACATTTTAAAGGTGCCTACAAAATTTCAGGTCAATCGGAGTAGTGTGGAATGAGAAAAGTCGAAATTACTATTGCTGTTCTGGTTTTACCCGAAATTGAGAAGTGCGTCTGTAATTGGTTGTTTTGGCTGGAATTGCTTCCGAATTAGTTGTTGAGGCCTTCTGATGAAATTTAGCCCTGTTTCTTAGCTTTCATCTGGTTTTGGAATTGCTGGATTTGGATTTGGAGAACCTAAGTTATGATGTTTCCGCTAGAATGCGTTTTGTGATTCTGGTGTGGTATCTTGCATTTTTGACCTGGTTACACTCGAAACTGGGTTGAGTGACCTTCTGTAATATTGTAAAACTATCTCTTAGCTTCGAAACAGTGTATCTTGCACCTTCATCCGACAATCGTATTGCCTTTGGTACCATTACCGCAAAATGACGTCAAAACCTGTTTTTTTGGTTTTGAGCTTAACTTTCATTTCCGGACTTCTTCCTAGCTTGACTTGTCTTTGTACTACTTGGAGCTTGCTGAATGACTATTGGATGAACCTGTTGTTGTGTGTGTACCTTTGGGACTGGCTGAGGAAATAATGAAGCCATGATGGCTGGAAAAGTAAGCAAATTTAGGGGAAGTGCTGTCCGAACTTTTAAAGGGTTTGATTGCTTTGAGTTTGTGATCTAAGACTTGGATTTGAGCAAGGCAATGTTATATGATGGATGATTTCTGAGCCATGGAGGTGAGTGACCCTAAACTGTTTCCAAAGTTACTTTTGAAATGTTCCTTGCATTGTTTCTTTGGTTTGCATATCATGTGTGCGCGCATACGAGTTCTTGACATGGTTTGGCTTTAATGAGTTCTTGAGGAGTCTTGTGCTGGACACCAACGTCTCCACCACTTTCGTGAGTTTGTGATATGATCTGGAGCACCGATGCTGCTCCCCTTTAATGTTTATGGTTTCGTGATCTGTTTGAGCGTTGGGTGTTTAGTTTCAATGATTTCACTGGCTCACGAGAGCAAAAATACGTGCATTTGATACTTGAATCATGACATCATCGAAATGAATTATTGTGAAAGATATTTGATTACTGGTTTTATTTGGTTACTTGCTGAGCTTCTAGCTCACCCCAAAAAAATTTTATTCCCCTCCACAGGGCTCAAGGCGAAGGCAGGACTTGTTGTGCTTTTTCATGTGAATGGATGGATTATCTCGTGTATGGTTTGAATTTGGATTTCCTTTTGTGTAATAGTTATTATTAGGGATTGTAATGAATGTTTGGAATCGATCGGATGTATACATACGTTCCACGCTTGGAATTAGTTTCCGCTTCGTTTTGTTTATATGTAAATATTGGAGATTTACATTGTAATATTTGAGGTTTATTCTTTTAATATATTTGAGGATTGTAGTGAACGACTGAGTCCCGGCGAGAGCTGGGCAGGCGGCCCGCCGAACCCTCTGGTTCGCCTCAGGGGGAGGTGGGGCCGTCACAGTTGGTATCAGAGTTTAGGTTTCAGATCTCTGTAGTGTATCCTAGACTTGAAGTTTAGGATGCCGGACTGTGGGTTTGGTTTGCAATAGTAGTGATTCTTGCGGGATGTCTTGACTTGATTGGTACAAGAGGGAATGTCGAGGACGACATTCTTTTAAGGAGGGGAGATTGTGACGCCCCGGAAAAAAATGAGTTTGAGAACCCGAAAATTTTCTAATTTTCTAGGGTTTATTTATTTAATCGCCCGCCTTTTCTACATTTTCTTGATTAGAAAAATTCTCGAGATAAAGTTTATGAGCAAAGATAGTTTTAAAATGATTTTTCTAGTATCCGTTAGTTTTTGAGAAATTAAGAGCGTATTTTGAACGTGGGACCCGCAAGTGCGGTAAATGTAATATATTTTTGATAACTTGTTGGAGTTTTGTGCTAAGTGATATTTTTCTACAAGGTGTTAAGAGATATTTATGGATTGGTGTGAGAGGGAACAAAGAGATAGAGATTCATTATTTAAGTGACAAGTGTCGCTTGGCCATTGGGTGGAATTTTTGACTTTTATGCCATGTCTTACCATTTGACTTAATAAACTAAAACTTTACCAAAAATTTGCTCCATTTCCAAGCTTCATGGCCGAACCTCTCTCAAGAAAGGAAGAAAGGAAAGCTTTCATCTTACTTCTTCATTTCTTGCTTCAATCAAACAATTTAACCGATTAAACTTGGATTTGCTCCATAAAAACCTTTCTCTTGGTAGTATTAAGGTATGTAGTGAAGTGGTTTGAGAAGCAAAGGTGCTAAGTTGGGTCTTTTCTTGGGTTTGTAAGGTAAGTGACTAAGGAACCTTTCCTTTGATCTTGATAATGTTCAATTAGTGATTGGTGGTGGTTGAATAAGTGATTTTATGGTTGATTTCCTGATTTTGGTTGAAAATGATGAAGTTTTATTATTTTTGGGGATTTTTCTGTTTTCATATGGATATGATTGTGTGGCTATATATGATGATTGGAAATGATGTTTAAGGACTCTATGAGGTGGAAAAAGTGATTAATTGCAATCAATTTCTGTTTTGGAAGAAATTTCAGAAAATCAGGGTTTTTTGATGAACATTCTGTCCGAATTTTTAGGTCCTAGATAGAGGCCGAATTGGCATTTGCTTAAAACATGAAAGTTGTAGGGAATGACATTTTAAAGGTGCCTACAAAATTTCAGGTCAATCGGAGTAGTGTGGAATGAGAAAAGTCGAAATTACTATTGCTGTTCTGGTTTTACCCGAAATTGAGAAGTGCGTCTGTAATTGGTTGTTTTGGCTGGAATTGCTTCCGAATTAGTTGTTGAGGCCTTCTGATGAAATTTAGCCCTGTTTCTTAGCTTTCATCTGGTTTTGGAATTGCTGGATTTGGATTTGGAGAACCTGAGTTATGATGTTTCCGCTAGAATGCGTTTTGTGATTCTGGTGTGGTATCTTGCATTTTTGACCTGGTTACACTCGAAACTGGGTTGAGTGACCTTCTGTAATATTGTAAAACTATCTCTTAGCTTCGAAACAGTGTATCTTGCACCTTCATCCGACAATCGTATTGCCTTTGGTACCATTACCGTAAAATGACGTCAAAACCTGTTTTTTTGGTTTTGAGCTTAACTTTCATTTCCGGACTTCTTCCTAGCTTGACTTGTCTTTGTACTACTTGGAGCTTGCTGAATGACTATTGGATGAACCTGTTGTTGTGTGTGTACCTTTGGGACTGGCTGAGGAAATAATGAAGCCATGATGGCTGGAAAAGTAAGCAAATTTAGGGGAAGTGCTGTCCGAACTTTTAAAGGGTTTGATTTCTTTGAGTTTGTGATCTAAGACTTGGATTTGAGCAAGGCAATGTTATATGATGGATGATTTCTGAGCCATGGAGGTGAGTGACCCTAAACTGTTTCCAAAGTTACTTTTGAAATGTTCCTTGCATTGTTTCTTTGGTTTGCATATCATGTGTGCGCGCATACGAGTTCTTGACATGGTTTGGCTTTAATGAGTTCTTGAGGAGTCTTGTGCTGGACACCAACGTCTCCACCACTTTCGTGAGTTTGTGATATGATCTGGAGCACCGATGCTGCTCCCCTTTAATGTTTATGGTTTCGTGATCTGTTTGAGCGTTGGGTGTTTAGTTTCAATGATTTCACTGGCTCACGAGAGCAAAAATACGTGCATTTGATACTTGAATCATGACATCATCGAAATGAATTATTGTGAAAGATATTTGATTACTGGTTTTATTTGGTTACTCGCTGAGCTTCTAGCTCACCCCAAAAATATTTTATTCCCCTCCACAGGGCTCAAGGCGAAGGCAGGACTTGTTGTGCTTATTCATGTGAATGGATGGATTATCTCGTGTATGGTTTGAATTTGGATTTCCTTTTGTGTAATAGTTATTATTAGGGATTGTAATGAATGTTTGGAATCGATCGGATGTATACATACGTTCCATACTTGGAATTAGTTTCCGCTTCGTTTTGTTTATATGTAAATATTGGAGATTTACATTGTAATATTTGAGGTTTATTCTTGTAATATATTTGAGGATTGTAGTGAACGACTGAGTCCCGGCGAGAGCTGGGCAGGCGGCCCGCCGAACCCTCTGGTTCGCCTCAGGGGGAGGTGGGGCCGTCACATACCCCTGATCTGCTCGATGAAATGCCTAGCTGAAAATTCTTATTGAAGGACGTTTGCCTTGCACTTTTTCGTGGGAAGGAACTGGAAATCAGCAAATTCATTTCCTTACGCTTGAGAAATTTTGATGCCTTGCTGTCTTGCATTTTTCTGTTCCTTATGCTTCCCGTCGTATAAATCCAAATTAAGGTTGGGAGAGGAGATTCTTGTGGGTTTCATTATCTGATTGGGAATGCTTGGATTTGAAATTAAATTTCTGATGTTGCTGACCGAAAGAAAGCTGAAATGCGGTCTGATGTTGAGCTCATTTGGAAAAGATGATTAATTTACAATTCTCGTCCCCAGTCTCCTTTTTTTGTGATTTGACCCCAGGATATTTGTAATGCTTTCGATTAAGTCCTTATTTATTGCATTCTGAACCCCTCAATTTCATCCTTGGAAAAGTTGAACTCATTTCATCCTTTTAGATTTTGATCATCTTTTAATATTTTTAAGTAGTCTTTTGGATAGATAAATTCTTGATT
This sequence comes from Coffea canephora, assembly GCA_036785865.1. Taxonomy (NCBI): domain Eukaryota; kingdom Viridiplantae; phylum Streptophyta; class Magnoliopsida; order Gentianales; family Rubiaceae; genus Coffea; species Coffea canephora. The sequence goes on along the minus strand of CM071913.1, from coordinate 26,649,036 downwards.
TAGGTCATAATTATGGGTTAATAATTTTGTGGATTTGTTTATCTTGTTGAGTTCAGTGAAATAAGTGTTTTTGGATTAAGGGGTTATTTTGTTTGGGCTCAAGGAAGTGGATTTAGTTTATTTTGTTGGGTTTCTGACTTGGGTTTAGGAAGATAGAGCCCAACACTTTTGGTTGGGTTTTAGGATTGGGTTGGTGATTTAATTGGATCATTCTTAGGATCAGAATATTAGATTAGCCCATTTGTTTTGCTTTGATTTCTGTTGGGCTGGAGAGAGTCTTAGGCCCAAACAAATAAATACAAAGGCCCAAGTGACCTGATCCATTAAGAAACCAGAAAACTATTTTGCAGATCAGTCCCTGTTTTTTTTCTTTTCTTTAACTCTATTGTGGCCCTCAAAACTTTCAGTTTCTTTCGATTAGGTCCTTAATTTAATTGCCATTGGGTCCCTAAACTTTATTTCTCTTTAATTGTGACCCCAAAACTTTGTTAATATTTGCAATCAAGTCTTGTATTCTTTTGACTTCTTAAATGTGGGTTGTTTATATGATTTAATTGATTCAATTTCACATTTCATTTTATCTTTTGTGATTATTTCTTGATTAAAGTGATGCCTTGACTCATTTATTATTTTTGGAGGGTAAATAAGTGGCTTCACTCCATTAGAGACCCAATTTAAGGGAGGTACACCCTAATCCCTTATTTCTTACTTTATTCGGCTCTATGTGCCCTATGTGACTTCACATGTTTAATTGCATGCCTCTTGGATGTTTATTTGTTTATTCATTTATTTATTTATTTGCTTTATTAGTTTTAGCTTTGTATATCTATCATTTGAGAGGCACTTGAATGCCAAATTTGTAATAGTTAGGTATTTCTTTAATTATTTATGTATTTCCCCTTTTAGATTGTAGTTGTGTCTCCCTGATGTAATAGATAGGGCTTTCTTTGCTTTATTTGCTTGGTGTGATATGCATGCTTGTGTTCTATGTATTACCGCTTTCTTAGGGCCTTGCATCTAATCGAGCATGCTAAGTGTTATGTGCTATGTGTTTATGAGTGTTTGGCATGTCTACTTGCTTTCTATAGCCATGGATGAATGTGATGGATGAATGTACGTCACCACACTAGTCCAACGCTAGTTGTGGCTCATTCATAGAATGGGCTAGTCCAACGCTAGACCCAATAGGCCGTCCTTTTTTTTGTTAGTGCATATTTGCATGTTCACTATATTTCATGCATTTTTCTTAGTTTTATCATTTGGCATGCTCCTCGAACCCCTTTTCCCCTCATTTTAGGATTTTTGCACCTCATGCTAGTTATAGGGTACATTTGCCTGAAGGGTCCCCTTTCGATAAGGGAAACGAGCGAGTGTGGCTACAAAATAGCCTTAGCACGCTAGTTCTCCTTTCTAATCAAAGGGAAAATTAAAGTCACAAAGTTAGGACTCCCCGTTCCCGTCTTGATGCATTCCTATAGGGTTCATGCATTTCATTTATTCACTATCCTATACACTTTTACTTTATATTCTATCTCTTTTTCCACATTCTCACTTCACACTACTTTTGGACGTTTTCACTTAACTATTCACATTTTATACCATATCACTCGCACACATGCACTTTACGTTATTTTCACATCATCATTCTTTACTCATCTTATCTTGTACATCCATTTGCACACTTCCACTTACACACTCTTGTTTTTATCACTTTTTCACTTCACACAAACTCACATTTTCATATGGCATACATTCATTTCACTCATTTTTTACATCATTTAGGATTATGTGTGACCTCTCCAAATGATCATTATTGGGCTTCACAATTAATGTGATTGGCATCACTCAAGCTTTGGAGAGAAATTTTGCCCCCAATACCCCTAGGTCTAGGGTTTGCATTCATGTAGTACATCCAAATGTAATAAATTTTTTGGTTAAAACAAGAAAATCTTTGATTAAATCATGCAACTAGCCTTGGCTAGGTCAAAGGGGTGCCTTGGATTTTTATCCTTGCCTTCTCCTTCTTCAAAATGTGACTCCCGAACCTTTTTCGTTGGTTTGCGTGGACTAGGAGTCGTTTAAAAGGGGTTTCTTACTACTTTTTCCTATTTTTCTTTAAAAATTCATTTTTAGGTGACTTGGTACACCTTAACTCATTACCAAGTGGCGACTCCGATTTTTTATTTCAAAAACCCTTTTTAAACTATAATTTTGGGTCAAATCGTCGCATTCTCAAACCCCCATTTAGACCCATTTTTCTTTTAAATCACAATTCATTTTCCAATCACAAATTGAATCAAAAAATACATTTTTAAACCATTTTATTTATTTATCAAAAAATGGGGCGCGACAGTTGGCGACTCCACTGGGGACATTCGAGAGTCCGAGCAAATTTGATTTAATCAACATTTTTTTTCTTTTAACCTTTTCATATATCACATTTGGGTGTTTTAGGGTTGCATTTTTTCCTTTTTTTAGATTTTTGTATTTCACGCGTATCCAACTACTCCCTCGCTTGTGAATGTATGATTGGTTGATTGGATGTATGTTTACTTGTTTATCTCGCGCTTGCATTGCATTTGGGTGGGGGACATCACCTTAGAGCCTCGCGTTGGTTCTTGATCCCTCCCCTCCAAACGAGCACTAGCATACGTGCATACGCTTTAATTATTTATCCCTCTTTTATTTTCCTTTTAGTGGCTTGTCACGCCACTCCACCCTACTAGGATTAGGCGACCCATTTTGGACATGTGATCATGACACGATGTGTGTGTAGCATGATCCAATGGGTCACTCAATCTTCCGCCTTAAGCTATGGGTTGATAGCCTTTTTAGCTTTTAGTCGAAGGTTGAGGATTTTTTATAGATTCACTCATGACATGTAGCCGTGACACGATGTGTGCCTAGCAATGTCTGGGGAATCGCTCAAGCCATCGACAAGGAACCTTGGAATTGATGACCCTCGGTTTCCAAGTCTGAAGGCTCGGGGACCTAAAGCTTATCGAGTCTAGATGCATTAGCGAGCCCCAACCTCATGCATACATATTAGAATTGCCTAGGGTAGAGTCGACCTTACCCTATTAGGGACACAATTCACGAGGGGAGGGATCCAACCCCTCTTTCCCTTTTATTGCTTTGTATTGATTTCGTTGCTACAATGTGTTATGTGTATTTATCTGGCTGAACTAACTTTTCTTGGCTTTGTGTCCCCATTGCATTCACAAACTTTAGCAAAAAAAAGAAGTCTGGCATGACCTTCTTTTAGAACCTACCCTCGTAGATAGGTTATTACACGTTTAAAGATTTTGGTATATTGCATTCATATATTAATAATTGCATAGCATTCTAAGCCTACCTTGGCGTATAAAAGGTCCTTTTAGGTCATGATTTCATTTCAAATTGCATGTTTTACTGCTTTAATAAAATGGCATCATGCATAAACCCTAGGAAGGGAAGGCCATTTAGGGGATCCCGTGTTAGGAATAAACCGCCCTGTGTCTCGGATATATAATCCAATGAGACTTGCACGTTTATATTTCCTGTACCATCCAAAAGGGTAGTGCACAAGGTAAGGTGGGATCCGATCATTTTCATGGAGCGATTTTGGAATATGAGCGTCTAATAATCACTTTTTGGCCATTTTATCAAAATTGGTAAAATTCCCTTGCGTAAAAGGACATTAGTTTGAAGAAAATTCACAAATGATTCCTCCTATTGAGACGATAAATAAATTGAGGCCAAATCGTGATTTTAGAAGGCTCATAAACTAATTTTCTGAAACCACCAATGGCCGGCCGATTCAATCAATCCATTTTGTCAATTCATAATCAATCTTGAATAAACCATCATTTGATCAATTTACCCTTTTTAGGGTCATCCGGTCGATTTTTGAATAAATCATCAATTCATTTGACCAATTTACTCTTTTTAGGGTCATCCGGTCGATTTTTGAATAAATCATCAATTCATTTGACCAATTTACCCCTTTTAGGGTCATCGAGTCGATTTTTGAATAAATCTTCATTTCATTTGGCTAATTCACCCATTTTTACGGCAATCTAGTCGATTTTTGAATAACCCACCAATTTCATTCAATTCATTTGATTAGTTAGGGCAATTTTGTCGATTTTCGATAAATCATCAATTTCGTCCGATTCATTTGACCAATTTACCCTTTTAGGGCGATCTGGTCAATTTTGAATAAATTCTCGATTTTATTCAATTCATTTGACCAAGTTCCTTTTTTAGGATGATCCGGTCAATTTTGAGTAAGTTATCAAATGTCACTCAATTCATTTGACCCGTTTCCCTTTTTAGGGTAATCCGGTCGAGTTTAAATAAATGGTCGATTTCATTCAAACCCATTTGACCAATCAGGATTTCAATGTCGAATTTCAAAATGAAAAACCTAGTCGATTTTGAGAAAAACGTCCATTGCATCCAGCCGTTTGATCAGTTGGAGTTTTGACCCGTGCTTCACTGAGAAAATTTTGTCAACGAATTCCAATCTCTTCGATAGGAAGTTCGTCAAGGTCAAACCCGTGCGTTTGTGATCAATTCATTCGGACGTTGTCTTTATTTTGACAATTGTCTTTCGTCTCTCCAATTGACAAAATTTTTCAAAATTATTTTTCACTCAATGAATTGATCGGATTCATCAGGTATGGTATAGTGCCTACCTCAGAGGATTGCATTTTCATGCTAGGCCTACCCTTGGCATAAAAGGGTTCCCCCATAGGACATGCATACCGATTTTATATTCTTGTTTACTAACTCGGGGTATTTTTCTTTTGTTTCCCCTCTCCCCTGCATTCATAAAAAATGTTTCAATAAGATGAAAATATTTCCCTATATTGGATAACAATTTTTGATCCGATAAAGTTTGGAAGGTATTATTTGATTCTTGGGCAGATCCAACAATGGAAACCTGAAAGATCCATCTGAAAGCTCTAGGCTAAGAGCTTCTAAGAGATTTCATAATTGTTTTCAAGGAAAATTCTGTATATTTGACTTGTTAATATATTTTTGTGTCAAAAGAAAAGGAGACAAAAAGTGTATATGTGGAGCTCTTTACAAGTTTCTCTCTTCTCATTTGTATCATAATTGAACAGGAATTTTTGTTTCAAACTTTTTCAGCAATAAAATTTTTGGACAATTATTGTGTATATTTATGTACATTACATTCTTTATTCTTACTCATTGGAGATTTCATGATGAATTTTGAGAAATAAGACCAAATTGAGGTTTTTTCAACCTTTAGCCTGAATTTCACAAGTGTATACTTTCTGAAATTCTCATGTACACTAGGTTGGTGATCCGAGCCATACAATAAGAATGCTCAGAAAAAGAAGTGAATGGTCACTCAAAAGGCCCAATGCGATACCTTTTCTCCTTCATTTAACCCCAAAAATAAAATCAGTCATATTGATTGATAAATTGGGGCAACTTTTGCTTGAAAATGTTCAAGGTGTCTAATCCGGTTCAATCACATCTCACTTAAAGCAAAAATGTGCATTATTCTTGTTTGTTTTGAAAATTTGGAATGATACTTCGAGCATTCTTTTTTCTACCTATACACATTTTATCATTTGCTCTCCCATTTGAGCCTTTGAAAGAATAATTTCGTTTCAAATAAGTGCCTTACTGATCACTACCCTACATTGGGAAGATTTTCAAAAGGGAATGGATTCTTAATGAGCAATTCGTTTACTTGGTTGTCATGAGGCGTAAGAATGATACTTTGGCCATCATTTCTACGACCTAAACACTATTTATCCCTTGCATCCTAATTTGAGTTAAAAATTGGTGATTCTTTTCGAGTGCACATATGATCGCACCCCACATTGGGGAAGGAGATTGGGGAATTTTGAAAAAGAAAAAGGGAAAAGCAAAAATGCTAGAATAAGGAGGGAACCGCAAATTGGGGAAATTTGATTCCACTTGGGTTCCAATTTTCGAAAAAAAAAGGGAGGAAAAGAGAAAAGAGGAAAAAGGACAAGTTCTGTCTGGCGGATCACTTATGTTTCATAGATATGAATGAGCAAAGGTCTTCCTCAGTCAGTTAATTCAGATACATGCCAGAAATTTCGCATTAATGAAAGTTTCCTCTCAGAGTTACTGTAAGGAATAGAATACAAGTCAGGTCATCTTCTTTTTCCAATCAAACATTCTATCCCTAGTTATCCCTTTTGAGCCTTCAGAATAAATACTTCATTTGGCAACCCCTGAGAATCGCAAACCCCACACTGGGGCAAGTTGGAGTTGAAAAGGAAAACTTCAAGAAGTGAAAAAGTGAAAAGCCACAAAATCAAAAGCAAAAGAAGAAAAGAGAACCTCAGTTCAAAAATAAATTGGGGCAAATTTTGTGAAAGTTCAAAAATGGCAGAAAGCCGAAAAATCAAAAGAAGAAAGAAAATAAAAGAGAAAAAGCCTCAATTGAGCATAAACTGGGGCAAATTCTGATTTAACCCTAAAATAGGGTTGGAGCAACAATGCGATCTCAGATTCTTCAAACCACTTTTGAAATCCGCTTTCAAGCCTTAACTTTTTTAAGCACCCCACCTGACCCCATTACAAAAGCCGAAAGTCCTGACTTCTGTTCTTTGCAATGGCCCTGTCAAGAAAATTTCTGATGCCGGAAAATTTTAGCTATATTTCTGAATTACTTGAGTATGAGGTTGACGCTACTCACCATGGAAAACCCACCAGATCAAAGAAAAGAAAACGGAAAAGCAAAAAGGGAAAATGAAATACAAAGGATTCGATGGTGAAGTCCCTATTGAGTGATCAAACAAAGTTCAGAATCTTCGAGTTCAAAATAGGGGCAATTTTGGGAAAATGCGATCTTCGGTGCTATATCCTTGAAAGTTTTATTCTTTAGCTATCGTTTTCAAGCCACATTACAAGCTAACAAAGTCCATCGTTGACTTATTCCTTCATGACAATCCAAAGTGAGTATTATGCTCATAAGAAATCCATCAATTATTTGTGACCATAAGGGTATAACCAGTTTTCGCATGTTTAGCTATCGTTCTTACCCATTTGTTGCAAACTTAAAACTTATATGTTGACTCAATTTTCTTAAGAAATGAGGGTGACAAACTATTTGCTTTCACTAAGATGTGACATTGAATGGATTACATACAATTGGGGCACAAAAATGAGACAAATTCTGACCTCCCATTTCCTTAGCCATTTCAAAAATAAATTCACTCGATTGGTCCTGAAAAGATGAGCCAACCAGAAATGGTGACCCATCACCCAAAGCACCGATGCTAAAAGTGAGGAAGAAATCTTCTTGAATTTGGTGTTATTCTAAGGAATTCATCATGAAATTTCTGCATGAGTTCAAACTTGACGTTTAAAGTTTCTTCACATTGTTGTATATGTGCACTCTTTTCTAAATTTTAGAAAGTGCGGTTTTTCTTTGTTCAAATAAATGGGAAATCATCTGAACAAATTTTTGCAATCAAGGGAGCCCACACTGGGGCAAAAATTTTATTTGTGAGATTTCATGAAATAAGCCCATACTGGGGCAAAGTTTTTGTAATACATTTGAGATTTTTGTCCAAAAATCAAATAATAACATTTTTCGAAACAATCCCGCGGCTCTTTTCATGGAATTTAAGTGCATGTCATGCTTCGTAAGCCCCCTGTGCAGGTATTCATGGTTCAAAATGACGAAAAGCATCCAGTGAGGCGGAAGGCCGATACTGCAAAGAGAAACAAGAAGAAGGAGGAAAATGGACTTGACACTGGAGCAAATTATCTTTTGAAAAAAAAAAATCAAAAAATCAAAAAAAAAATCAAAAATCAAAAATCAAAAAATCAAAAATCAAATCAAGTTCATCACGGCAGCCTCGGGTTTTATCCCACTGCACTGACCGCTTTTATTTTCGGCAGGTTCGGGTTTTATCCCACTGACCGCTTTTATTTTCGGCAGGCTCGGGTTTTATCCCACTGACCGCTTTTATCCTCGGCAGGCTCAAGTTTTATCCCACTGACCGTTTTATCCTAGGCAGGCTCGGGTTTTATCCCACTGACCGCTTATATCACGCTGGAGCTGGGTTTGTCCCGCCAGTAAGCATTTCATTTTCATTGCTATTGGAGCTGGGTTTGTCCATTTCATTTTCATTGCTATTGGAGCTGGGTTTGTCCCGCCAGTAAGCATTTCATTTTCAATGCTACTGGAGCTGGGTTTGTCCCGCCAGTAAGCATTTCATTTTCACAGCCGCTGGAGCGTAGGGTTAATCCCGCCAGTATGCATTTCATTTGCACAGCCACTGGAGTGTAGGGTTAGTCCCGCCAGTAAGCATTTCATTTTCATTGCTATTGGAGCTGGGTTTGTCCCGCCAGTAAGCATTTTATTTTCATTGCTATTGGAGCTGGGTTTGTCCCGCCAGTAAGCATTTCATTTTCACAGCCACTGGAGCGTAGGGTTAGTCCCGCCAGTATGCATTTCATTTGCACAGCCACTGGAGCGTAGGGTTAGTCCCGCCAGTAAGCATTTCATTTTCATTGCTATTGGAGCTGGGTTTGTCCCGCCAGTAAGCATTTCATTTTCATTGCTATTGGAGCTGGGTTTGTCCCGCCAGTAAGCATTTTATTTTCATTGCTATTGGACCTGGGTTTGTCCCGCCAGTAAGCATTTCATTTTCATTGCTACTGGAGCTGGGTTTGTCCCACCAGTAAGCATTTCATTTTCACAGCCACTGGAGCGTAGGGTTAGTCCTGCCAGTATGCATTTCATTTGCACAGCCACTGGAGCGTAGGGTTAGTCCCGCCAGTAAGCATTTTATTTTCATTGCTATTGGAGCTGGGTTTGTCCCGCCAGTAAGCATTTTATTTTCATTGCTATTGGAGCTGGTTTGTCCCGCCAGTAAGCATTTTATTTTCATTGGAGCTGGGTTTGTCCCGCCAGTGAGCATTTCATTTTCATAGCCACTGGAGCATGAGGTTAGTCCCGCCAGTGAGCATTTCATTTACCCCGCCGCTAGCCGTGGGTCAGTCCCACTAGCGTGAGTCCCATGATTTAAAGCTTATTCGGGTCAGTCCCATGATTAAAAGCTTATTCGGGTCAGTCCCATGATTTTCGTTTTATTCGGGTCAGTCCCATGATTTTCATTTTATTCGGGTCTATCCCGTTTTAAATTTTCTGTTTGGGTCTATCCCATTTAAATTTCTGCTCGGGTCAGTCCCGTTTAAATTTCTGTTCGGGTCAGTCCCGTTTAAATTCTGTTCGGGTCCGTCCTGTTTAAATTCTTGCTCGGGTCAGTCCCATTTAAATTCCTGCTCGGGTCAGTCCCGTTTAAATTTCTATTCGAGTCAGTCCCGTTTAAATTCCAAGGGGTCAGTCCCCATTTCTAAAACGTCCATCATTCGAGACGTTCGCAGCCAAATAACACAGGTAAGTATTTGGTGTCTACTTCTTTGTCTCAAGTTTTTCCAAAACTCAGACAAAGAGGGGCAAACTGTAGACACCAAATTTTTATTATTTTTAATTTCATTTTTATCATTTATTATTTATTTATTAATTGAGTTAGATTCTTCATTTTTATTTTTGTAAGATGTTAAAAGTGGCTTTAATTCTCTTAAAATTTGGTTTGAAAATTGTTAATTTATTTTTAATTGATTTTTGAAGAAAAATGAAAATGGAAAAGAAAGGAAAAATGTGTGGATAGGTGGAAGTGTGCATGTCGGACAAGTGTACAAAATAATCATTAGACAAGTGTCTAAGGAATTATAGGACAAGTGTATAGGGGGTAGGTGTCAAGGACACCTGGTGGGCTGTGTAACGACCCCACCTCCCCCTAAGGCGTACCAGAGGGTTCGGCGGGCCGCCTGCCCAACTCTCGCCGGGACTCAGTCGTTCGCTACAGTTCTCAATTAAAAATTGAAATAAATCACAAGAATAAATAGGGCATTGATCCAAACTTAAAGCAGAACTTATATAAATTGCCAACCCAAAAGAGAATATAAACATCAAATATACAAGGGTTCTCAATCCTTCATACGTTCAGCCCGTGCCAAGCACTAGGCGAGAACCACTACAAAAGAAACAAAAGAAACAAAACTAGATTGGCTAGTCTATCTCAAGCTCACGTCCTCGCTCGCCTTCCCCTGTAAGGAAAACAAAACTAAAGGAATGAGCTAAAAGCCCAGTGAGGTTCCGAACACATAATCAGATAATCAATCCAATACATTAAACATGGAGTATCAATAATTCAAGAAACATTTACAATGGAAAGCGATAGTAACACATTCATTAAAAGGATACGGCTCACAAGGAGCAATTCGTTATTTCGTTCATTCGTTCTCCTGACATTTCCCCTTATTCCTCCAATCATTTGAAAATTGTAACGACCCCATTTTCCCCTAAGGCGAACCAGAGGGGTCAACGGGCCGCCTGCCCAGCTCTCGCCAGGACTCAGTCAATCACTACAGTTTCCCAACAAAATTCCAATATAAATCTCAAATATATAAATCAAATTCTCTAAGAACTACATATCACAAACGCTGCGGAATGTACACGTACGTCCATTCAAGTCCAATCATTCATTACAAACCATATCCACAAGCTATTACACAAGAGGCGATCCAAATTCAAACCGTACAAGGTGTAATTCCATCCATTTCAATTCCCCTAACCCAACAATTACACAAACGATTCCAAATCTAAACTATACAAATTACAAGCCATCCAGGTACACAGATAACGTAATACAGCTCTTCCTTTGTTCGAAACCGGTACTCGCATAAACACATCAAACACGTAATGCAGTTTATCCAAGACTTGATAAGGACATATATATACACGAGAAAGGTTCAATTGTACACTTCAAAAGTACTTGAATTCATTTACATCAAAATTTCAAGTTTTCGAGGAGCAACTCAAAACTAGCTACATAACTAACTCAACTCATTTCAAAACTTGAGTCCAACAGTGTCCCTGTAAGGAAAACAAAACAACGGGGGTGAGCTTGCGCTCGTGAGGTACCAAATGCACAAATACATGATATGGCCAAATAACATATATGCATAAGTGCCTTCATTCAAACATCCATTTATAAAAGGATACATTCGGCCCTCAAGGGCCGTTTCCGAGGTCCATACTTGATCGTACTCGTTGACACTCCGTCAACCATTGAGGATAACCAAAAACCGTAGACACCACTTCGCACCAATTCCTTCCACCCTTCACCCCCTATTCGGGCCCGCACACCTCATAGTTTCAAAAGGTAATACTCGAGTATACCACAAGGTCGAGGAGATAACACTCCACTCGCCTATCAGAGACCCGAAGGCTCGTTAACGAATCGCCCAAGCCCTTGCCGGCTCGACTCAAATAACGGTCCAAGGGAATGAGCTCAGTTTTCACAGAAATAATAGGGCATTGCCCTAACAAATATCAAATCACATATTCATGAAATTTCACAGTCCAACAGTAACAATAGTGCAAGCAAATGGTCAAGAGCGGTAAAGTACACCCTCGACCTATTCAAGTCATATAACAAGTACATTGAACCATTTAATGATACACTCACCAAGCACGGCTCACGAAGCTTATCCGGCAAACCTCATTATCTTGATCAAGTTGAAATCCTAAAACCAAATATCAAGTCAAGCAAAGGAAAATTCTAACATTAACAAGTTTCTATTGCCTTTTGGCATTTTAAAGCTACACCCATCCGATCGAAACAAATCTTATGGCGTTACAAAGCTAAAACATATGCCAACATTTCTTATGAAGACCTCCAAGGCCAAATTATACATTTTCAGGGTCAAATATCGAAATCCAGGAGAAAGAGCGAAAACTGTCATAAAACAGGGGTTACGGGGCAGTCATGGGTAATTCAGTCAATTCACAAGCTACAGTACTCCAATCAATCTGAAATTTTGCAGGCAAGTAGTCAACTCATATATCTACAGGTTTCATGTTTTGAGCAAGAGCCGAATCAGTCTTTAACATGGTCAAATGTACAGTACGAAAACAGGGCAGAAATAATACAACAAAAGCTGAAATTACACTTCCAAGCCAATCTTTGCAAATAACCATCACTAACCACAATTAAGGGCTAGAAATCCTCACTTAACATGAGACTAGCCTATACTAGTCATGTACATGCCAAAACAAGGATGAATGAACTTAAACAAAGCTTAGAAATGTCACCATTATGGACTCTTAACAACCCAACATCCATTTTACACGAATTTCCATAAATTTAATCAAGATCACACAACTTCAAATCAATCATATACTCTCCAAAAATGGGACAACATTACCCCTTAATTTAACACATTTCCAACCTACCATTCAATACCAAATATATATCAATTCAACTCCATTTGTACATACAATTTATAGACTAGTAAATATACTCAATTAGGGCCACAATGCCCCTCAAGCAAGCCAATTAGAAGCTTATAAGCCAACTATTAGAATTTTCCCCAAATCGAAACCCTAGAAACCGGGATTCACACCACAAGCGTAAATTTTCCGCAATTGATCACAATTAACGCATAAAAGCTTCAATTAACACCATTTCAATCCATCAATCCAACCCTAATCATAACTTTCATATAAAATCAAGAAAATACCCAATAAATCAACAATTCACCATCAATTCCTTCAACCCATGAAATACTTCACAATATAACACATTTAACCACCACAAATCATTAATTAACCAATATTAGACCAAAAGGAAACTTGTTTATGCCACTTACCTCAAATTCAAGAAAACCATCAACATAGAGTCTCCCCTCCAAAAACAATCCATCAAAAGCTCTAAGCCACCATAGCAAGCCCATGTGTGAATTATTGTCCAAAACCACCGGTGAAATCACAAGATTTAAGAAGAAATCAAAACTAGAAAATGGAAGAGTTTTTCTCTTTCTCAAGGCCTCGGTTGAGCAACAGCAGAAAATGAAGACAAAAGACAGCAAAACATGATATTTAATGAAGGAAACAGCCGGTCAAAGCTGCTGACCGGCTGTGCCACGTCAGAATCCGGCCGGATTTCCGGCCGGATTCTTGGCCGGATTCAAGGCAGAGAGCTCCTCAATTTTTTTTCAAAACGGCTGGGCAATCCGGCTAGCTATCCGGCCAGAAACTGGCCGGATTTCCGGCCGGATTCGGCCCCCTTCACATTTCCAAAAATTTTTCTTCTTTTCCAAGTTCAAAAATGGTACTATTCCGCTCGTTCAACAAAAACTTGTATAAAAGGAAACCCTCCTTTGGCCGGGGCGTCACAATCTTCCCTCCTTAAAAGAATGTCGTCCTCGACATTTCAACTCATATACATCCGGTCAAGATATCGCTCAGAAACCAGTCAAGCATTAGAATTCAATCTAATCCTACTTGTATTCACCCGGTCTCATCCGTTTTCCCCAAGATCAGTCAAATACTAAGAATCATGGTCCAATTCAACTTATCACTTATCATGGTCAAATACTAATAATCACTTATCAAATTCAAGTACTAAATATCACGCCAATCCAACTTATCAAATAGTCATGATCCAATAGGGAGTTATCGCGTAGCCAGATAAAACAGGCAAAAGGCTTGAAATAGGACGTAAAGTCCCAGATATCTGGAAGAAATTCAGGGTATAGCGAAGCTGCAAATCAAAAATTCATCCCTGGTGGTGCTGGACAACACAACAAGCTAGCACAACGGCTAAACTTCGCCAGAGAGCCTCAATTCAAAATTCCATCCCTGGTGGTGCTGGACAACACAACAAGCTAGCACAACGGCTAAACTTCGCCAGAGAGCCTCAATTCAAAATTCCATCCCTGGTGGTGCTGGACAACACAACAGGCATGCCTCGCCTGAAGAATGGCGGTGCTGGACAACACAACAGGCAATGCCTCACCAGAGAGGTTCAGTTCAACCGCTACAAAAGAGTAGTAGCCGGTCTACAACCATATGAGTACGAATAAGTTCAAGAGTAGGGTCAAAGCAGCGCCAATTACTTCAGGTTCATAGTGCATGAGTACGAGGAAGTTCAAAAGCAGGGTCAATTATTTCAGGTTCAGGGAGCACGGTCACAAATAAGAGTACAAGTTCAGGTTCAAGTGCAAGTTCAAGTTCAAGGATCATGAGTACTGGTAAAACACACTAGCCTAACCTCTATCCAACTATTCACATTCTTAAGCAGTCATGAAATTCAAGTCCACCTACAGGTCCAATACCATATATTCAGTGAAGTTAGGTCCATCAAGGATACGTATAAACACACTCACCTAACGAGGTCAAGTCTCAAGGAAGTTCAGTCTAGTCGATCTCAGGCAGCTCAAGACCAATCTCAGGTAGTTCGAGGTCAATCCCAAGTAGTTCAAGTATAGCAAATTCCAACACTTACCACTCAAGTGGTGCAACTTTAATCCAACAGGAATACTAGAAGAGAGATACAAAACTAAAATTTTCTCAACAATTCTAGCCACTACCGAAATCTATCAAAACCCGAGCCACACACTTATTGAACAAGTCCAAGTCATTATCTCACTCTCCTTATTCGGTTTAGTCATGAGTACAATACAAAATCTTCTGTGCTCTAACCTATGCCATCACAACTTATCTCAAACTCACTTATAATTTCCATTCACATCGTCATACATTAAACTATGTTCCAACCAAGATTCATGAGCATTTCCTCAAGAAAATGTCAAGTACTCAAATACAAGAATTCCAACTAAGAACTTCACGACTCAGATCGTATGGTATTCAGCGAAAGTCAAAATCATATTTTACATATACTACTTCCAGAATTAGTGCCAATGTCACCAAGTTCAATCGGATCACATGCCTTTACGAAATTAGATCCAATAAGTCCATAACACAAGCTGAAACCAAAGATTATCCATTCGAAGTTCAAAATCTTCAATAAACCAGCTACTAGTAAGAGCACCATCATCTCCAAGAATAACCAATCTTAGGTTCTATAGCAGAGTCTCAAGTTCCAAGTTCAAATCCAAGAAGTAAGCACAGCTTGCTAACTTACATGTTAAATAGAAACCAAGTCAAATAAGCTCATCAGTTATTCACAAATTTTCGAATTCGAAATTCAAGTAAAATTCACCTTTTTACCGAAATCGGAAAATTACACATTTTAAAGCATATATATCGTATTTCCAATCATCGCTTGCAAAAAAACCTAGGAAGTATACAGGCAGAAAATGCATTTTATTCATTTGATACTCTTTTATCTTGGTTCAAAATCATCATACGTGGAGTTTGGCCAGCAAACCTCGGTCTCTTATTTCCCCATAGCCAGTACTAATGATTATCTCAATTCTTTCCACACTTACAAGTATAATTGCAATTCAAATTCGTCCAATCTTTCACTACAAAACTCTCATCCCATATTTTCCTTCAATATAAATCCCAAGCAAGAAACTCCCAAATAATCAATTTCTTTAACCTCTAAGATACAATAGATCCTTGTTCACACAATATTCAAATCAATCCCATAGTCAGGCATCCTAAATTTCAAACTTAGGATACACTACAGAGATCGGAAGCCTAAGCTCTGATACCAATTGTAACGACCCCATTTTCCCCTAAGGCGAACCAGAGGGGTCAACGGGCCGCCTGCCCAGCTCTAGCCAGGACTCAATCAATCACTACAGTTTCCCAACAAAATTCCAATATAAATCTCAAATATATAAATCAAATTCTCTAAGAACTACATATCACAAACGCTGCGGAATGTACACGTACGTCCATTCAAGTCCAATCATTCATTACAAACCATATCCACAAGCTATTACACAAGAGGCGATCCAAATTCAAACCGTACAAGGTGTAATTCCATCCATTTCAATTCCCCTAGCCCAACAATTACACAAACGATTCCAAATCTAAACTATACAAATTACAAGCCATCTAGGTACACAGATAACGTAATACAGCTCTTCCTTTGTTCGAAACCGGTACTCGCATAAACACATCAAACACGTAATGCAGTTTATCCAAGACTTGATAAGGACATATATATACACGAGAAAGGTTCAATTGTACACTTCAAAAGTACTTGAATTCATTTACATCAAAATTTCAAGTTTTCGAGGAGCAACTCAAAACTAGCTACATAACTAACTCAACTCATTTCAAAACTTGAGTCCAACAGTGTCCCTGTAAGGAAAACAAAACAACGGGGGTGAGCTTGCGCTCGTGAGGTACCAAATGCACAAATACATGATATGGCCAAATAACATATATGCATAAGTGCCTTCATTCAAACATCCATTTATAAAAGGATAAATTCGGCCCTCAAGGGCCGTTTCCGAGGTCCATACTTGATCGTACTCGTTGACACTCCGTCAACCATTGAGGATAACCAAAAACCGTAGACACCACTTCGCACCAATTCCTTCCACCCTTCACCCCCTATTCGGGCCCGCACACCTCATAGTTTCAAAAGGTAATACTCGAGTATACCACAAGGTCGAGGAGATAACACTCCACTCGCCTATCAGAGACCCGAAGGCTCGTTAACGAATCGCCCAAGCCCTTGCCGGCTCGACTCAAATAACGGTCCAAGGGAATGAGCTCAGTTTTCACAGAAATAATAGGGCATTGCCCTAACAAATATCAAATCACATATTCATGAAATTTCACAGTCCAACAGTAACAATAGTGCAAGCAAATGGTCAAGAGCGGTAAAGTACACCCTCGACCTATTCAAGTCATATAACAAGTACATTGAACCATTTAATGATACACTCACCAAGCACGGCTCACGAAGCTTATCCGGCAAACCTCATTATCTTGATCAAGTTGAAATCCTAAAACCAAATATCAAGTCAAGCAAAGGAAAATTCTAACATTAACAAGTTTCTATTGCCTTTTGGCATTTTAAAGCTACACCCATCCGATCGAAACAAATCTTATGGCGTTACAAAGCTAAAACATATGCCAACATTTCTTATGAAGACCTCCAAGGCCAAATTATACATTTTCAGGGTCAAATATCGAAATCCAGGAGAAAGAGCGAAAACTGTCATAAAACAGGGGTTACGGGGCAGTCATGGGTAATTCAGTCAATTCACAAGCTACAGTACTCCAATCAATCTGAAATTTTGCAGGCAAGTAGTCAACTCATATATCTACAGGTTTCATGTTTTGAGCAAGAGCCGAATCAGTCTTTAACATGGTCAAATGTACAGTACGAAAACAGGGCAGAAATAATACAACAAAAGCTGAAATTACACTTCCAAGCCAATCTTTGCAAATAACCATCACTAACCACAATTAAGGGCTAGAAATCCTCACTTAACATGAGACTAGCCTATACTAGTCATGTACATGCCAAAACAAGGATGAATGAACTTAAACAAAGCTTAGAAATGTCACCATTATGGACTCTTAACAACCCAACATCCAATTTACACGAATTTCCATAAATTTAATCAAGATCACACAACTTCAAATCAATCATATACTCTCCAAAAATGGGACAGCATTACCCCTTAATTTAACACATTTCCAACCTACCATTCAATACCAAATATATATCAATTCAACTCCATTTGTACATACAATTTATAGACTAGTAAATATACTCAATTAGGGCCACAATGCCCCTCAAGCAAGCCAATTAGAAGCTTATAAGCCAACTATTAGAATTTTCCCCAAATCGAAACCCTAGAAACCGGGATTCACACCACAAGCGTAAATTTTCCGCAATTGATCACAATTAACGCATAAAAGCTTCAATTAACACCATTTCAATCCATCAATCCAACCCTAATCATAACTTTTATATAAAATCAAGAAAATACCCAATAAATCAACAATTCACCATCAATTCCTTCAACCCATGAAATACTTCACAATATAACACATTTAACCACCACAAATCATTAATTAACCAATATTAGACCAAAAGGAAACTTGTTTATGCCACTTACCTCAAATTCAAGAAAACCATCAACATAGAGCCTCCCCTCCAAAAACAATCCATCAAAAGCTCTAAGCCACCATAGCAAGCCCATGTGTGAATTATTGTCCAAAACCACCGGTGAAATCACAAGATTTAAGAAGAAATCAAAACTAGAAAATGGAAGAGTTTTTCTCTTTCTCAAGGCCTCGGTTGAGCAACAGCAGAAAATGAAGACAAAAGACAGCAAAACATGATATTTAATGAAGGAAACAGCCGGTCAAAGCTGCTGACCGGCTGTGCCACGTCAGAATCCGGCCGGATTCTTGGCCGGATTTCCGGCCGGATTCTTGGCCGGATTCAAGGCAGAGAGCTCCTCAATTTTTTTTCAAAACGGCTGGGCAATCCGGCCAGCTATCCGGCCAGAAACTGGCCAGATTTCCGGCCGGATTCGGCCCCCTTCACATTTCCAAAAAATTTTCTTCTTTTCCAAGTTCAAAAATGGTACTATTCCGCTCGTTCAACAAAAACTTGTATAAAAGGAAACCCTCCTTTGGCCGGGGCGTCACAAAAATGCATTTTTCGTTTATCAATAAACCCTCGTTCGTTCGTTCGTTCATTCATTCATTCATTCACCCCCGTCCTGGCCGTTGGCCAGTCTCCACCAACCTACAGGGTAATTCTCGAGTATACCAAACGTTCACCCAAGTCCCTAATCGCCCGACCGAGTCCGCTTCTGGCTCGAGACGACCGGTAACAAGGGGCAATGGCCAGTTCAGCCCAAAAGGCTTACATTCATGCGCAAGTAACATTTCAATCATTAAATCCTTGAAAATTGCACAGTTATTTAGGTCGAGTGCGATAAAGTACACACTCGCCTAGAAAGCTCGTTTTGGAAATCATTAAAAGCACTTAACACATTAGCAAATGATAACAACAAGCCATAGAATCAAATAAGGAACACTCACCTAGAAATGCAAAATATCGTGCAAAATATCCTTCCGGATATTACCCTTAATCACCAATGAAACCTAAGGTTGAACAAGAGAACATTATTATAGTTTATCGAGCAAAACATTTAAGGGAAACAAAAAAACCCGACTAATTAAGAGTAAAACGTGTAAAGATGACTTTCAAGTAAGAAGAGGGTTGTTTGAACCCAAGGATGAAAAATCATGTTTTAAAATGGAAAACCGGTCATGGTATTGGCCTAACAAAAGTATACAAGTTCAAATAGAAACCTAGCCCTCGGGCGAAAATTTGGGCAGCACGCCCTTTGTGTTTACCTAATTTTCCAGCCATTTTGGCTTCATTATTTTTCCTCAACCACAACCCAACATCACACATAAGCAATTCAAGTCAAGAGCCGTTCCATAGGCTCACAATATCATAAGAATAAGAAATACAGTAATAACAAGTGCAGAAATTCAATTTAGCAAAAGACAGATTTGATGTATGAAAGCGGAAATAACTTATCCGAGGCTACGCTTATCGGATTAAGATGAAACCTATGCCGTTTCAAAGCTAAGACTCAGGGCTACAATGTTCATGAAGGTCACTTAGTCCAGTTTCTAATGTAACTTGGTCAAATTCTCAAATTACTAAACTAGAAACCAATTCGTCGGCTGTTTAAACGCATAACACTGTAATGGACATAACTCAGAGTACACAAGTCCGAATCAGGTGTTCTTAGAGGCATTTGAAAGCTAATTCAGAATGATACAACTTTCATGTTTTGGCAAAACACTAAATTAGAATGGATCCTAGTCAAAAAACGGGATAAACTGGACTTAACTGATCACACGGACTGCTTAGGAAATACTTAAAATAGTAAGGGTATTTTGGACTTTTCACATCCTACGTTGCTCCGATTGAGCTGAAAATTTGTAGGCACCTATAAAATGCCATTCTATACAACTTTTCTTCTTTGACCTAAGGCCAAATCGACCTCTAACATACAGATATAAATTCGGACAGAAAGTTGGGGAAATTTTCCAGATTCTGGAATTTTGAGTTTCTAGTGCAACTTTCCTTAATTTCTTGGTCTAACCCCTACCACAACACCTTATAACACTTCAATTGCAATATATAAGCATCATACAACAAATGGGGCAGAATTTCCCCAAACCCTAGTTCATGAAATAAAAAGGGGAAAACTACTAAAACATGATAATCATCCATGATTCCACCACAAAATCAAGTTGCTAAGCTTAATTTCACAAGATTGAAAGTAAAACTTGGAGAGATAAGCTCTCTTACCTTGACTAGAGGTCACTAAGAGTAGCCCAAGCTTTCTCCTTCAAAAACTCACCACAACTCACTAACTAGTCACTCAAGAACAAGTTTAATCGGTTTATTTTGTTTGATTTCTTCCTAAGTTGTTGGATTGAAGATGAAATGAAACGTTTTCCTTTGGTGTTTTCCCTCTTCTCTCTCTCAGCCAGCAGCAGCAGAAATAAGGGGTAAAATGCTGAATTTTGGTGCTTAAATGGATGGTAATTGTGTAACATCCCGAATATTAGGAGGTTGTTTGTGAAGAAAATTTTAAAGTATATTTCTTCGGGTTTGATTTAAAACCTTATTTTGTTTTAAAAGACTAGAAACCCTAATGTTTTAATCAAAAAACCCTAGTTTACTTGTGACTAAACGGATTCTTAAATCTCTCATATTTTACTAGAGATCCTAATGTTAATTATTGAAATTGTAAATTCCTCACTTTTCTTAAAAATTTCCTTTTATTTGAAAATTATTATTTATTAACGCCCTACTACCCAATTGTTCAACAATAAGTGTAGATGAACCTGGAAATAGGGTTTTACACTTCGGTTTCAAGATTTGAGCAAAATTAGGGTTTTCGCGATTTTTCGCCGGATGAATTTTTGATACTGACCAAGGATCAATTTGGTGATTAAAAGTGACTTTTAAGAGAGAAATAATATGTGATTAGTAGCAATGATATAAGGTTAGTGAATGGGAAGTAAAAACACTAGTACGTGAGTTTTTAAGAAAAACGGCGCGAACCGGCGGGTCCCACGCACTACCGATTGAACGCACCACTTGACCACCACTTTCTTGCCATACAAGTTTATCATTAATGGAGCAAAATATCTTCCCCCTCTTAGCTCTCCTATTGGCCGAAATTTAGTGGTTAAAATGCAAGGAAAGAAAGAGAAAATTTTGTGGTTGTAATTCAACCAAGTGTTAGACAAACTTGTGGCTAGAATTAATTCTTATCTTTCCAACCTTCTTATAAGACAACTAAGCTTCATTTCCCTCCATATTTCTGCATAAGAGCCGAGAGAGAGAGAGGGGAGGAACAAGAGAAAAACTCCTTCATTTCAACTTGAATCCAACAACTAAGTGAGGAATCAAACAAAAGAAACCGATTAAATTTGTTCTTGAGTGACTAGTTAGTGATTTGTGGTGAGACTTTGGAAGGAGAAAGCTTGGGCTACTCTTGGTGACCTCTAGTCAAGGTAAGAGAGCTTATCTCTCCAAGTTTTGCTTTCAATTTTGTTAAATTAAGCTTGGCAACTTGATTTTATGGTGAAATCATGGATGATTAGCATGTTTTAGAAGTTTTCCCCTTTCTTATTTGATGACTAGGGTTTGGGGAAATTCTGCCCAATTTATTGTATGATACTTATATGTTGCAATTAAGGTTTTATAAGGTGTTTTGGTAGTGATTGGACCAAGAAATTAAGGAAAGATTCACTAAAAACTAGAAATTCCAGAATCTGGAAAATTTTGCCCTCTTTTCTGTCCGGTTTTGTAGCTCCATGTTAGAGGCCGAATTGGCCTTAAGTCAAAGAAGGAAAGTTGTAGAGAATGGTGTTTTATAGGTTCCTATAAAATTTCAGCTCAATCGGAGCAACGTAGGTCCTGAAAAGTCCAAAATACCCTTACTATTTTAAGTTTTTCCTCAGCAGTCCGTTTCTTCAGTTTGTCCAGTTTATTACGTTTTTTCACTAGAATGCGTACTGATTTAGCTTTTTACCAAAACATGAAAGTTGTGGTACTCTGACTTAGCTTTAAAATGCCTCTAAGAACACCTGAATCGGACTTGTGTACTCTGAGATATGACCATTACAGTGTAAGGCGGTTAATCAGCCGACAAATTGGATTTTGGTTCTGTAATTTGAGGATTTGACTAAGCTACATTAGGAACTGGACTAAGTGACCTTCATGAACATTGCAGCCCTATATCTTAGATTCGAAACGGCATAGGTTGCGCCTCAATCCGATAAGTGTAGCCTCGGATATGTTATTTCCGCATTCATACGTCAAATCTGCCTTGTGCTAGATTGTATTTCTGCACTTGCTATTATTGTAATTCCTATTCTTATGATATTGTAAGCCTATGGAACGGCTTTGACTTGAATTGCTGATATTTATGATGTTGGGTTTTGGTTGAGGAAAAATAATGAAGCCTAAATGGCTGGAAAATTAGGTAAACACAAGGGGCATGCTGCCCAAATTTACGCTCGAAGACTAGAGAACTACTTGCAACTTGAGTAAGGGTTAAGAGTGATTACTGCTTGAACCATCTAGGGTACTTGAGTCTTCTTGTTCCGAGGTATATAAGTAAGGACTTGGCCGAACTTGTACCCTTGAGAAATGCAATCATGATTGCTCGAAGTATGTTTTCCTTGTATTTTCCACTCGCATGATGATTTCAAGTATAAAAGTTACAGAGTTTTACCGTTTAAAAAGTGAGCAAGTGTTTCACGACTACCATCCAAGTGAATTCCAATTTCTTTAATTTTATTGAACGAAACGTTTAAGTTTCGAATCTAAGTCATGTTTCAAAGTTCTCAAACTGAGTTTTATCGCAGATTTGGACTCCGAACCCGGAGTATAACCTGAAAGTGACCAGTAAAGGCACTATATCTTTTGGTGAGTGCTTTCAAATACCGAATTGAACTTGATACTTGAACTTGATACGTGACCAATCTGATTACATGTTATATACGTGAATTGTAAGGGCAAGAGTGTACTTTATCGCACTTGCCCTTACGTGATATACTTGTTTATTGTTGCAATTGACTTGATATACTTGTTTATGATGCGCGCACTTCCTGGAATTCCAGAAACCCTGTGGCGAGTTACTCTAGTCGAGCCGGCAAGGGCTTGGTCGATTGGGTAACGAACCCTGGGTCTCTTGTATTGTCGAGTGGAGTGATATCTCCTCGACTAATCGGTATACTCGAGTATTACCACCCGTGTTTATTGAGGATTTTGGGCCCAGCTGGGGGTTTGAACGGTGGACGGAGAGTCGTGTAAGTGGTGTTCTACTGGATTGGTTACTTACTTGAAAGTTGACGGAGTGTCAACTTGTGACAGCCCCACCTTCCCCTAAGGCGAACCAAAGGGGTTAGCGGACTGCCTGCCCAACTCTCGCCAGGACTAACGGTACAGTTTACGTCGGTCTATTACGTTCCGGAACTTAACAATGCGCGCAAACAAGTCAAAAACACAAAATAAAAAAAAATGAAAATTGAAGCCGAAATGAACAGTAGAAGACACGTCAGAATTCGGCCAGAATCTGGCCGGATACTGGCCAGAGAGCATCCCAAAATTTTTCATTTTTCCCTCGCAATCCGGCCGGCAATCCGGCCAAGATTCCGGCCGGATTGTCTGGCCGGATATCAGGCCGAGAGCACTGGCCGGATTTCTCTTTTTTTTTCAAGCAATCCGGCCTTCAATCCGGCCAGTTTCTGGCCGGATTCCTGGCCGGATTTGGCACTGTTCATCCTCGCCAAATTTTTTTCTTTTCCGTTTGAAAAGCGTAGAGATCCGAAATCCGTCCAAACACCAACCAAACATATATATACATTGGAAATCAACATTTACAAGCCATACGGCCTACCATAATATCCATCTAGTTCATACATATACAAGTAGCCATTTACACACCAAACATTGGTGGAAACAAAGCACTTAGGGTTTTCACCCTCAAGGAGCAATTCAAAATACATATACAAGAGCTCAACTTGCATCCAACCATCACAACCCTTTCCAAAAGTTTTCATTTTCCTGTAAGGAAAACAAATGGCACGGTATGAGCTAAAGCCCAGTGAGCAACTATCACATTAGCAACCAATAGCCTATAACATAACCGATCACTTAAAGTATACAAATAAGCAATGAAGCAAAACAGTAAAAGGATACAGTCGGCTCTCAAGAGCCCATTTCCACGCTTGTAATCTTGATCCAACCTCATTGACTCTCCGTCAATGTTACAAGTACCAAACCGTAGACCATCCTTTACTTCCACTTCCTTCCACCCAACATACCCCAACCGGGCCCGCACTCCATTTCAGTAGCTTTTGGTAATACTCGAGTATACCGGAACCAAGGGTCTCATTACCACAAGGTTCCCCAGTACAGTCCCCGTGGCATGACAATTTTCACGACCAAGCCCTCGCCGGCTCGATCCAATTGACTACCAAACGGGGTTGAGCTCAGTGATACAGTAAAGCCGTTGGACAATCGTCCCAAACGACACCAATTCAGTTTCCATACATGGAATTCAGTATCTCATATAACAAATGCAGTATTTCAGTAAAACGGTAAATAGCTATAAAGGAAATTACAATGGGTGAGGGCGGTCAAGTACACCCCCACCTCAATCATTTCCAATAACCAAATAAGCCTTCAAGGCAACCATTCACATAGCACGAAGTCACATTGTAACAAATAAGTGAGTAGTATACTCACCAAGCTAGAAAATGATGTTTCATGCACTGCGGTCCAAAGTGCGTCGTGAACCACCGTTTCCTCCTAGAACACATAAATAAGTGCCATAAGACTCGTGAACGTGTGACATCCCGAATATTAGGAGTTTATTTGTAAAGAAAATACTAAAGTGCATTTCTTTGGCTTTGATTTAAAACCTTATTTTGTTCCAAAAGACTAGAAACCCTAAATTTTAATCGAAAACCCTAATCTACTTGTGACTAATTGCTTTTCTCAAATATCTTATATTTTGATGGAAAACCCTAATTTTAATTACTGGAATTGTAAAATTCCTCACGTTTTCTTAAAAAGGCCTTTTATTTGGAAATTATTCAATTACTATGGCTATACAACCCAATCACTCTACAATAGGTGCAAATAAACCTAGAAAGTAGGGTTTCACTCTTCGTTTTCAAGATTGGAGCAAATTAGGGTTTTCGCATTTTTCCGCCGGATGAATTTTCGGTACTGAGCAAGGATTAAATTTGGTGATTAAAAGTGACTTTTAAGTGAGAAATAATATGTGAATAGGGGCAATGATATAAGGTTAGTGAATGGGAAGTAAAAACCCTAGTACGTGAGTTTTTAAGAAAAACGGCGTGAACCGGCGGGTTCTTCGTATTACCGATTAAACGCACCAATTGACCACCACTTTCTTACCATATAAGTTTATTGATATTTGAGCAAAATATCTCCTCTCTCGTGATGACTTCTTGACCAAAATTTGTGGCCAAAATGCAAGGAGAAGAAAGAGAAATTCTTGTGGTTGTAATTAAACCAAGTGTTGGCCAAACTTGTGGCTTAGATTAATCCTAATCTCTTGTCTTCTAAACTCCTTAAGAACAGCCTTTCTTCTTCATTTTTCTGCCCCATAACCGAAATTAGAGAGAGAGAGAAAGACAAAGAGAGTTCATCTTGTTCTTCTCCAAATCTTGAAAAGTTTCTTTTATTCGCGCAAATCTACTCCGATTAAGTTGTTATCTAGCACAAAGGCTACCTACCGGTGTAATTTTCTTGAAGAACAAAGGCCTTGAACACTTGTTTCTAGTTTCCTTGGAAAGGTATACATGCTAGAACCTTGATTCTCCGATTAAATGCGTGATTAGTTGCTAAATATGTCACATATGGTTGAATTATTGATGTATGTGGTGAAATAGAGGCTTGGATCATGTTTTTCCATTTTATTGGAATTTTTACAGTTTCCCTATGATTCTTCTAGTGCTTACAATTTGGGGCTTTGATGTTTAAAGTTTAATATGGGAAGTTAAGATGGTGAAGCAAGCCAAAAATAAAGAAATTAGCATTTGATTTCAAGAATTTCCAGATTTCAGGAACTTGAAAATTCAGTTCTGCCCGTTTCTGTATCACCTAGTTAGAGGCCGAATTTGGCTTGGCATAAAACATGAAAGTTGTAGAGAATGATGTTTTCTAGTTGCCTGTACATTTTCAGCTCAATCGGAGCTCGGTAGCCTGTGAAAAGACCGAAATACCCCTGCTACCCTGTTTCTATCCGAGAATAGTAATCAGCTTTGGTAATTGGGTAGTTTGACTGGGAATACTACTGATTTGGTTGTTGATGTCTTCTTAAGAATTATAGTCTTGTATCTTAGCTTTCAAATGGCTTTGGAATCACTTGAATTGGAGTTGTATATGCTGAGATACGTCGGAAATACCTAGACTGGTCCAGGAAAGGGTTCTGCGAACAGGGTTGCCTTTTTACCCAGTTTGACTGTGACTTTTCACCATGATCCTTACTGAAACTGTGACGCCCCACATCTCCCTAAGCCGGACCAAAGGGTATCCGCGGACGCCTGCCCAGCTCACGCCAGGACTCAAGCAATTCCATTCAATTTAAAATCGAACTAAACACTTCGACGAGAGCAACATGAATACAATAATGCGGAAGCGTTCAAGCTTAATAAGTCACTTAATGTATATCCAGTACATCGGGTAATCATGAAACGACTTAAATTCAAAGTACACATCAGGGCCCAAACTTTTCAAGTTTACAATTTCCAAAAGTACAACCCAAACCAGGGCCTAGTCAAAATATATAACAGGAGTCTTAACAAAATTACAACGGATGGTTTCTCCATATCTCTCCAAGAGTCGGTCCTGTTAAGGAAAACAAAACTATAGGGTGAGCTAACGCTCGTGAGGCCAAGAACACACATGCAAGCACTTAGTCAAATAACAATCCCAGATTTAATAAATAAAGCCATGTCTTTTCAATAATCAATCAATCAAACAGGAAAAGTAATCAGAAACAATTCAAGGATATAGTAGCTCTCAGGAGTTAAGTTCCACTCGATCTGCCGTTGTCATTCGTATACCTTCCCGCATTTACCCTCCTGTCAACCGGGTCGGTATTTCCATTTCCGTAGATCACCACTTACTTTCCTCCGTCCACCGTACACCCCAAGGGCCCACAATGACCATTATTGGGCGATACTCAACGAGTATGCCAAGCAAGACCTCTTATTAGGTCGAGCTTATGTGTATCTCACGGCTCGTCCAAATCCCCGACCAAGCCCATTGCTGGCTCGAGTCTAAGGACGGCCTATGAGTTTGGGCGTCCCCCATTCATTTGAAAGTCGAGGAGGTTCACTCCAACGACATAAGCATTCATGACATAACATTACATTTCATTCATTCATTCAATACATTTCATTCATTCATTTGAAATTAGAACGAGTGCGATAAAGTACGCACCCGCCCTTATTTTTAAAACTTTCAACAAATCCCACAAATAAGCAAGTATCAAAATTCACACACTTGACACTCACCGAGCAATTCAATAAGAATTATTTTCCGGAAGTTCAAGTGTCCACGGTGAGATTCTCTTGAAGGTCTCCTTGCGCGCCTGGCAATTTAATAGTGGATAATCACACAATTAACCCACTTATCAAGAAAGATTGTACACTAGTACAATCTAAGAATTATTTTGTAAAAAGGAACCTCAATTACACGTAAATCGAGGTTCAACTTGCCTTTTATTAGGTACAATATTATTTGAGTTTTTATCATGAAAATCGAGGGCAAAACGTTTGAATAATACTAAGAGAATTAAGAGTTTTGGAAAAACTCCTTTGCCTTGAAAAGTGAGAATTTCAGTTTTATCCTAAATCTTTGAAAAATCGTAACTCGCTCGGTATAAGTCGAGAATTGGAAAACTTTATACCATTGGAACCCTCTGAGAGAGTACTATAAGTTCCTAGAAGAAACTTTTCCATGAATTGAAGTGAAAAGTGGTCAAAAATGAGCTTGAAGACGCAGGGTCGGTTTTCATGGCAGAATTAAGTTGGATTTCGGCCAACTTTGAAAATTCGGCACGATTCACACGTTGCAAACCGGCCTCTGAAATTTGCAGCTCAATTAGGGTTGCAAGTGAGGTGTATAACAAAACAAGCGGATCAAGAATCGGAGTTTCGAGCACCGAGATACGGTAGCCCGAAGTTGAGCAAATTCAAGACTGGATGAGAATTTTCCAGATTTGAACCTCTAACTTTAGTAATTCAATTGGGTATCGAAACGAACTTGAATTGGCACCAAAATTGGCAGTATTTCAATACTATATGGAAAGTATCTCTCTATCGAATTTCGGGGAAAAATACCTTCGGCAAGGTAGTTAATTAGCCCACCAAAGTTCAAGAAAAATCCTAAGGCAATCTGCCTTTGACTTGCATTTCCCAATTTCCAATCGTCTAACCAAGAAAGTTATCCAACCATGGTTCATTTGTGAAATAAGGGTCTAAGATACACCCATAATATCTTTGGTAAGTGTTTAATATAAAAAACATCAACTAACAAGTTCACTCCAAGATTTTGTTCCAAACCAGTCCAAAGATTAGGGTTTTCCAAAACAGAGCAGTCCACTTGCTTCAGTCACAACTCAGTCATTATAGCTCAAAATCGAGCATGGCTTACGCCGTTGGAAAATACATTCATGGAATTAAAATATCACAGAAGAAATCGTTCCCAATTTCGGCACCCATCTGGTTCAAATTCGGGCATCAAGTTGCTGCCTGAACACTTCATTCCAGAAGAACAGAGTAACAGGACAGCGAACTTAAAACATTTGGTTCGGCTTGCTCACAAAGAATCAGAACGTGCATTATATACCAAATTAAAACTAGGAATGTCTAGTTTCAAACGCCACCGACGGAACATGATTTCGACATCCGAGGACAGAGTTATAGCCAAAATACTACTGCTGGTCAGAGCATACGCGAATCAGTTTTCCAGATTTGCTGGTTTCTAAAAAAAATTCATTTGCCCATTCAAACCTCATTATTTTTCAATGAAATTTTTCACACCTCTAATACATCATATAAGCATCCAATTCAAGCCATTAGTTCATTAAAAACTGGCCTTAAAATGGCCGAATAAAACAGGGGTAGAATCGGAAGTTTTTGCTTCTTACACCCAATGAAGTTCCTACTAATTACCCACCACTAATACACCATTATAATCACTAAACCAACAATATAATCACCATCAATCATCAAATCAGCAACAACAACCCAAGTGTGGGAATTCCAAGAGCCCACAATCACATTTTTACACCATAATCAAGTAACTAAGTGCATGCATGAGCTTAATCTTGCCATATAATCTCCAAAAGATAAGAATCCAAGGGTTGATCATTACCTACTCCTTTGGTTTGCAAGGTCAGAATTTTCGGCCCTCTTGAAGCTCCAAGAAACCTTGAAAGCTCCCCTCCTCCTTAGCTAGATATAGTCTCCAAGTGGTTTGCTAAGTGGTCTCCAAGTTTTGTGTGATTTGGATGAATTTTAGTGCATGAATTGAAGATGAAAAATGAAGGACAATGGAGAGCTCTTCTCCTTTCTTGTTGCACGGCCAAGTGAGGTGAGGAGAGAAGGAGTGTTGGTTCAATTGTGGCTTCCTAAGGAAGATTCATTGTGTGGTGCAAAATGCATCTCAAAGTCAACTTGAAATAGTGCAATTAGGATGCGTTTGGACTCGATTTTTCTCGCGCGTTTGGTTCACTACTGCACTAAACCTCCAATGCATATACATTCATGTAAATATTATTCACTCTTAGTTGTCCCGAAATAAGGGTCTAAAGTCTCCCAAATAAATTCGCGCGCGTGAAAACGCGTACCGCCAAATTTAACGCTATAACGCGAAACTTTCGGAAAATTCTTATAACGATTGCACTACTAACTATCACTTGAATATTTATTCATAAGATTACCTATTTTAGGACCATAGTACAAGTCTCCAATATTCCAAGCTTATCGTGCTACTACGCGGATAAAATCTCCAAGTACTATTCACTATTTTTACTAAACGCGCTCTAGAAAATTAATTTTCGAAACGAATCATTTTAAAAATATAACGAAGATATACTACCACTTATTTAGGTCTAATAAGACTAGAAAATATTCCTTGGAAATAAAATCCAATTAAATAATTTATTAAGCCATAAATTAGGCATAAAATAATAGTTTTTGCGAGTCCTCACAAACTTAACATCTAAACATGCAAGAGGAAACTCAGGATAGGATCACAAAGCTCTGGTAGCTTTCTCCTTTCTGGTTTCCTTTCACTGCAACATGCGACATTCACGAGCCAAATACATCACTAACAAACACCAAGTCTTGATCAACAAAAACAAACACAAGACACCACTCATCTCAAACATGATGAAAGGAAAAGTGCGAGCTAACACCCAGCAAAAGAAAAAGGAAATCACGGGAGAGCGAAAGGAACTCAGTCATGCGACCTTCTACAAAATCTGGGTTAATGCAACTCTTCCTAATGGTTGGGACTTCAGCAAAACAACCTTTGGTTATTCACCTAAATGTGTTTGCGTGTGAAGAAACTCAGACAAAATCTATCAACTTTGACAACCGAAAATAAGTGCAAGAAAATTCACCTTTTGCTCGAAAAAACATTTACTTCTTTTCAACAAGCTCACAAGTGCAGTCAGCAAATAAAATGCAGCAAATGTATAAAAGGAGGAACTCGCAGCAGGTATGGACATGATACATCAATTAGACGACAAACAAAACACCAACTCTGAGCAAATCAAGAACCTCAACAACCAAAACAGCTGAAACGACCATTGCTGCAACAAAAGCCGAGAGCTTCGAGCTTGTAGCAGATTTTTATGCATCAAATCTCAACCGCACGCAATCTAAAACCTGACAGCAGAATCATCAAACATTCTGCATTCTTTTCAACATGAAAAACCCCAAATTCGTTCATCACTTTCAAAGCTAATGACTTTTCCAAACACAGCTTTAATATCAGATGTTATTCATGGTATTCCAATCAAGTAGAGAACAAAACAAGCCTGTCAATCGAGCCACAACTTCAGCAAACAAAGAAAAAAGGAAACTGATATGCCCGAGCTGCTGCAACAAGTTGAAACATCCAATCTTGTTGCAGCAAAATCTCAATCTAAGGATTCTAACAGGCGACTTACTTATTACCCTGGATCTAGGAACAAGAACAAGAGGCCATACTCACAAGAGAAACATCACATCAGCCATCAAGAACAGCGAACAAACTCATGATTCTCATAGTCCCAGCATTTATTTATAGAAACTATCTATAAGAAAAGGCGAAAAGAAAGGCTTACAGTGCCATTTCCGGTAAAACTCTCGGCAGCAATAGTGGCGGTGAGTTCCTCTTCTGTGGTTGCCACCAGTTCCAACTCTCTTTTAGCTCTCAGCCTTTTCTTTTTCCAGTTTCCTCCTCCCTATTTCCTTGCTTTGGTTCTTTTCTTCGCAGCTTCTCCTTCCCCAGGTTTCCTGGTTCCCTCGGTCTCTCCTCCCTTACTCTACCCCCGTTTCTCTTTTCTTCCTCTGTTTTCCTCAGCCGAAGCCTCTTTGTCAAGAACCCTAGCCGCACTTTTTTCTATACTCCCTCTCACTCTTTTCTTTTCCACCGTCCTACCCACAGCTGCCAACCAGATTTTCTGGTTTTTTCCCTGCCGTTGCCTCCCAAGCTCACTCTATATCTTTTTCTTCTCTCTTTGTTTTACCCGTTGCTACCTTACTCCCCTCCCAGCCGTCATTTCTCTCCTTCTTGCCGTCGGATTTTCCTTTTCCTCTTGCTTCTGATCTCTCTACCCAGCCGTCACTCCCTCCTAACTCTCTCTATCTATCTCCCCTTCTCTTAAACGCTTCCTTAGCTTTTATATGGCACACCCGAAACTAAAACCCTTTCAGCAATGGTTTGGATGAAGCCACCGGCATTTGGAGAACCATCTGATGGTTCTTGATGCCCAAACAGTGAGGTTTATAGATTAAGCCAGATGGCTTGTACTAGGATAATCTAACAAAGGTAAGGAATGAAAGAAAAGTGAGGATAAATAGTTGGAAAAAAATGCAGCTGCCATCTTTTGTACTCTGCGTTTTCATTTTTCTGCCGGAAATGTAATATGGAAAAAGGCTTGGATCCGGTGTGGCTCACGCAAGTGTGAGCTTGTTTCCCTTTTTTTTCATTTCCTTTTCTTTTGTTTTTTTGAAATTTAGTATGAAGACAAAAATAAAAATAAAATAAACCAGAACAAAATAAAATAAAATAAAAATAAAAATAAAAACCCTAGAATTGAAACAAATGAACCCATTAAATTAATTAAACAAATAAAGCTAAAAAATCAAAATTTTGGTGTCTACAGTTTGCCCCTGACAAAGAAGTAGACACCAAATGCTCACCTGTGGTTATTCTGCTGCAAATCACTCGAACAACTGACATTTTTGAAATAAGGGCCGACCCCTTCAACAAAAATTTTTTTAAAAAAAAAAATGGGACTGACTCAGATGAGAAATTTAAAACGGGACTGACCCGAACAAGAAAATTAAAAGGGGGACTGACCCCGACAAGAAATTTAAATCATGGGACTGACCCGAACAAAGTTTAAAATCATGGGACTGGCCCGAACAAAATTAAAATTATGGGACTGGCCCGAACAAAATTAAAAATCATGGGACTGGCCCGAACAAAATTAAAACCATGGGACTGACCCGAATAAACTTTTAAATTATGGGACTGGCCCGAACAAATTAAAAATCATGGGACTAACCCGAATCAAAATTTAAATCATGGGACTGACCCGAACAAAATTTAAAATCATGGGACTGACCCGAATCAGAATTTAAAATCATGGGACTGACCCGAATCAAAATTTAAATCAGGGGAATGGCCCGAACAAAATTTAAATCATGGGACTGACCCGAACAAAATTTAAAAACATGGGACTGGCTCGAACAAAATTTTAAATCATGGGACTGGCCCGAATCAAAATTTAAATCATGGGACTGACCCGAATCAAAATTTAAAATCATGGGACTGACCCGAATCAAAATTTAAATCATGGAACTGACCCGAATCAAAATTTAAAATCATGGGACTGGCCCGAACAAAATTTAAAATCATGGGACTAACCCGAACAAAATTTAAAATCATGGGACTGGCCCGAACAAACTTTAAAATCATGGGACCGACCCGTGTTTAGCGGCAATGAAAATGAAAATGAAATGCACGCTAGTGGGACTGACTCATGTTTAGCGGCAAAGAAAATGTAAACGAAAGGCTCACTAGTGGGACTGACCCAACGGCTAGTGGCAGTGTAAAATGAAAGGCTCACTAGTGGGACTGACCCAATGGCTAGTGGCAATGATAAATAAAATGCCGGTATGTGTGAAAAACTGCATAAGACTTGCTCGAAAAATTATCCAAAGATTTGTCCAATGTGATGAATTGGTCAGTGGGATTAAACCCGAGTCTGTCTCGAGAATCGGTCAGTGGGATTAAACTCGAGCCTGCCTTGATGATTGATCGGTGAGATTAGACCCGAACCCAACGAGGTATGAACGGTCAGTGGGATAAAATCCGGTCCTGCCGAGATTGGCGGGATGAAACCCGATCCCAACGTGGTATAAGCGGTCAGCGAGATAGAACCCGGTCCTGCCGAGGTTGGCGGGATGAAACCCGGTCCCAACGTGGTATAAACGGTCAGTGGGATAGAACCCGGTCCTGCCGAGGTTGGCGGGATGAAACCCGATCCCAACGTGATATAAGCGGTCAGCGGGATAAAACCTGGTCCTGCCGAGGTTGGCGGGATGAAACCCGGTCCCAAAGTTCATTGGTCAGCGGGATAAAACCCGGTCCTGATGAGGTTGGCGGGATAGAATCCGGTCCCAACGTTCATTGGTCAGCGGGATAAAACACAGTCCTGACGAGGTTGGAGGGATGGAACCGGGTCCCAACGTTCATTGGTCAGCGGGATAAAACCCGATCCTGACGAGGTTGGCGGGATGAAATCCGGTCCCAACGTTCATTGGTCAGCGGGATAAAATCCGGTCCTGACGAGGTTGGCGAGATGGAACCCGATCCCAACGTTCATTGGTCAGCGGGATAAAATCCGATCCTGACGAGATTGGCGGGATGAAACCCGGTCCCAAAGTTCATTGGTCAGCGGGATAAAATCCGGTCCTAACGAGGTTGGCGGGATGAAACCCGGTCCCAACGTTCATTGTGAATAAGAAATTGAATTTGATTTGTCAAGAAACAAGAAATTAAACTTGATTTTTTGATTTTTGACCTTTCTGATTTTTTGATTTGATTTTTTTTTGAGAGTTTTTGTTTGAGAGAATCTCTTCAAAAATAATCTGCCCCAGTGTCGGGCCCTGTTTCCACTTTCTTCTCTTTTTTCGGCATCAGCCTTCCACATCATCAGATGTTTTTCATCGATTTCAGCCATAAATACCTGCACAGGGGGCTTACCAAAGTATGACAGACACTTAATTTTCATGAAAAGAGCAGCGTGATTGATTCAAAAATGTATTATTTGATTCTTGGAAGAAAACCTCAAATGTATTACAAAAAATTTGCCCTAATGTGGGCCTATTTAATTGCAAAAATTTGTTTGGATGACTCTCCATTTATTTGAACAATGTAGAAAAGTATGTTTTCTAACAGAAAATTTCATAATGAATTTCTCAAAATAATACCAAATTACAAGTGATTTCTTCCTCACTTTAGCGTTGATGCTTAGGGTAATGGTCACCATTTCTTGTTAGCTCATCTTTCAGGACCAATCAAGTGGGTGTTATTTCTGCTTTTGAGATGGCTTAGGAAAAAAGAGAGGTTAGGATCTACCCTATTCTTGTGCCCAAATTATATGTAACCACATCTTAGTGAAAGCAAATAGTTTGTCACCCCTATTTTTTAAGAAAATTTAGTCACATATAAGCTTTTTAGGCTTGTAACGTGTGGGCAGAAACGATAGCTAAACATGTGGAAACAGGTTATAGCCTTAAGATCACAAATGTTTGATGGATTCCTCAGAGGCATAATCCTCACTTCGAGTTGTCATGAAGGATAAGTCAACGATGGACTTTATGAGCTTGTAATGCGGTTTGAAGAAAATAGTTGAAGAATAAGACTTTCAAGGACGTTGCACCGAAAATCGCATTTTTCTGAAATCGCCCCTATTTTGAACTCAAAAATCATAGATTTGGTGACTTTCATCATCACTTAACGGGGACTTCACCATCAAATCTTTTTCATTTTCTTTGCATTTATTTTTGCTTTTTCTCTCTTTTTTTTCAAAGGTGCCCCGCGAGTTTTCACATGATGAATAATGCCAACTTCACACCTAATCAATTCAGATATATTTAAAAAATTCTTGTATAGGAACATCACTTGCCAATTAGAAAATTTCTTGATAGAGATATTACAAAGAACAGAAGTCAGGGCTTCCGGCTTTTGTAATGGGGTCAGGTGGGGTGTTTAGAAAGGTTAAGGTTTGAAAGCGGATTTCAAAAGTTGTTTGAATGACCTGAGATCGCATTATTGTGCCAACCCTATTTTAGGGTTAAATCAGAACTTGCCCTAGTTGATTCTCAATTGAGGCTCTTTTCTCTTTCATTTTGTTCTCTTTTTCGGCCTTCTGCCATTTTTTTGAACTTTTTCAAAAATGTGCCCCAATTTATTCTAAACCGAGGTTCTCTTTTCTCTTTTTCTTTTGATTTTGTTGCTTTATCACTTTTCATCTCTTGGGACTTTTCTTTCTTTTTCAATTCAAACTTGCCCCAATGTGAAGTTTGCGATTCTCAAGGGTTGCCAAACGAAGTATTTTGATTCTGAAGGGTCAAAAAGGATAACTAAGGATAGAATGTTTGATTGGAAAAGAAGAAGACCTGACTTTTTATTCCGTTCCTTACAATAACTCTGAAAGGAAAATTTTCATTAATGCGAAATTTTTTTTGCATGCATCTGAATCAATTAACCGAGGATGACTTCCGTTCATTCATATCTGTGAAGCATAGGTGATCCGCCGGACAAACTCTTCCTTTTCTTTTTCTCTCCTTTCTTTTCTCTCTTTTTCAAAATTGAAGCCCAGGTAGAATAAATTTTCCCATTCGAGGTTCTCTCTTTCTTTTAATTTTAGCATTTTACTTTTCCTCCTTTTTGGGAAAATTCTCCAATCTCCTTCCCCAATGTGGGGTGCGATCATAGGTACTTTGAAAAGAACCACCGATTTTAGCTCAAATGAGAATGCAAGGGGTAAAACAGTGTTTAGGTTGTAGAAACGATGGCCAAAGCATCATTCTTAGGCTTCATGACATCCAAAGTAACGAATTGCTCATTGAAAATCCATTTCCTTTTGATATTTGAAAATTTTCTAATGTAGGGTAGTGATCATTAAGGCTCTTATTTGAAACGAAATTATTCTTTCAAAGGCTCAAATGGGAGATCAAATGATAAAATTTGTATAGGTAGAGAAACAAATGCTTGAAATATCATTCTAAATTTTCAAAACAAACAAGGATAATGCACCATTTTGCTTTCACTGAGATGTGAATTGAATATAATTAGACACAGAGGACACTTTTCAAGCAAAGATTGCCCCAATTTGCAATTTTTCAATCAATGTGACTGATTTTATTTTGGGGTGTTTTTGTGAAGGAGAAGAGGTATCTCATTGGGTCTTTTGAGTGTCTGATCAGTTCGAGTGGCTTCTTTTTTAATTCTGGGCACTCTTATTGTACAATTTGGATCACTAATCTTGTGAATTTCCAGGCAAGAGGTTGAGGAAATCTCAACTTGGTCTTATTTCTTAAAATTCATCATGAAATCTCCAATGAACAAAAGAAAGAATGAAATGTACATGATTACATACAAAACAATAATTGTCTAAAACTTTATTGCTGAAAAAAGTTTAAAACAAAATTTCTCGTTCAATTATAATACAAATGAGAAGAGAAAAACTTCTAAAAAACTCCACATATACACTTTCCGTCTCTCTTTCTTTTGGGACAAAAATGTATTAACAAGTCAAATATACAGAATTTTTCTTTGAAAAACAATTATGAAATCTCTCAGAGGCTTTAGCCTAGAGCCTTCAGATGGATTGTAGGATCTGCCCAAGAATCAAATAATACTTGTAGTTCTCAAATTTTAGCAGATATAGAAAAATATTTTCACCTTATTAAACATTTTTGTGAATGCAGGAGAAGGGAAAACAAAAGAAAAATACCCCGAGTTAGTAGGTAAAACTACAAAATCGGTATGCATGTCCTATAGGGGAGTCCTTTTATGCCAAGGGTAGGTCTAGTATGAAAATGCAATCCTCTAGGGTAGGCACCATACAATACCTGATGAATCCGATCAATTGATTGAGTAAAAAAAAAGATTTGAAAATTTTGGCCAATTGGAGTGAGAAGAGACATTTGTCTTAAAAATGAGGACAAAGTCCGAATGGATTGCTTGCTTTGGTCAACACATGATGTGCAAAAGAGCCTGCTCTTGAAAGGGTTGCAATGTCTCGACTAATTTATTCAGTGAACCTTAAACTAACACCCTAAAAGGGAATAAGCGGGTCAAATTGATAGGATGAAATTGATGACTTATTCAAAAATCGACCAGATTACCCAAAAAGGGTAAATTGGTCAAATGAATTGATTGAAATTGATGGTTTATTCAAAAATCGACCAGATCACCCAAAAAAGGTAAATTGGTCAAATGAATTGATTGAAATTGATGGTTTATTCAAAAATGGGTTGAATTGTCCACCCATTGGTAATTTCAAAAAATCATTGCAATGCATTAGTCTATGAGCCTCCTAAAATCAAATTTTGGCATCAATACATTTATCGTCTTAACAATGAGGAATTATTTGTGAATTTCTTCAAGTCAATGTCCTTTAAGCAAGGGATTTTTACCAACTATGTTAAAAATGGCCAAAAGATGATTGTTAGATACTCATATTCTAATGTTCAAAAATTGCTTTGCCGTCTTCGAAAAGATCGGAACCTACCTTACCTTGTGCACTACCCCTTCGGACAGTACAAAAAATATAAACGTGCAAGTCTCATTGAATTATATATCCGAGACACAGGGTGGTTTAATCCTAGCACGGGATCCCCTAAATGGCATTCCCTTCTAAGGTGTATGCATGATGCCAGTTTATTAAAGTAATAAAACATGCAATTTACATGAAAACGTGACCTAAGGAACCCTTTATATGCCAGGGTAGGCCTAAAATGACATGCCATTATTAATTTACGAATGAAATATACCAGAATTTCTAAACGTGCAATTGTCCATCTATGAGGGTAGGTCCTAAAAAAGGATCATGCCAGACCTCTTATTTCCTAACGTTTGTGAATGCAAAAGACAAGAGACAAGGAAACGTCAGTTCAACACATAATCACATAACACGTTGGACAATTAGATGGTATAAAAAGCAACAAAAATAAATAAAGAAAAAGGGGTAGGACCCCTCCCCTCGTGCCTAGTGTCCTTAATAAGGTAAGGTCGACTCTACCCTAGGCAATTCTAATATGGATGCATGAGGTTTGGCTCACTAATGCATCTAGACTCGATCAAACTTTAGGTTCCCGAGCCTTCAGACTTGGAAACCAAGGGTCATCAATCCCAAGGTTCTTTGTCGGTGGTTCGAGCGATTCCGCAGACATTGCTACGCACACGTCGTGTCACGGCTACATGTCTGAGTGAATCTATCAAAAATCCTCAACCTTCGACAAAAAGCTAAAGGCTATTAACCCGAAGCTTAAAGCGGAAGATTGAGTGACCCCTCAGATCATGCTACGCACACGTCGTGTCACGATCATACGTCCAAGTGGGTCACCTAATCCTAGTAGGGTGGAGTGGCGTGACAAACCACTAAAAGAAAAATAAAAGAGGGATAAATAATAAATAATAAAGCGTATGCACGTATGCTAGTGCTCCTTTTTGGAGGGGAGGGATCGAGAATCAATGCGAGGCTCTAGGGTATTGTCCCCCACCCAAAATGCAATGCAAGGCGCGGGATCACATAAATAAGTCATCCATCCATCAAATCAATCGTACGCAAACAGGCGAGGGAGTGAGTTGATACGCACAAAAATGCAAAAATCCTAAAAAGGAAGAATGCAACCCTAAACGTCCAAATGCGATATATGAAAAGGTTAAAAGAAGAAAAAGATTGACTAAATCAAATTTGCTCGGACTCTCTAAGTCCCAGTGCAGTCGCCAGCTATCGTGCCCCATTTTTTGAAATAAGAATAAATAAAAGACGTGTTTAGAAAAATGGCATTTGATTCAATTTTTTATTAAAAAAATGAATTTTTGATTTAGAAGGAAAATGAAAAACATGTGGGTCTAAATGGGACTTGAAAATGCGACGATTTGATCCAAAATATAGTTTAAAAAGGGTTTTTTGAATGAAAAACGGAGTCGCCACTTAGTATAGAGTTAAGGTGTACCAAGTCACCTAAAAATGAATTTTTAAAAGGAAAAGGTAGAAAGAAAACCCTTTTTAAACGACTCCTAGTCTACGTAAACCAACGAAAAGGTTCGGGGGTCACATTTGACGAAAGGGAAAGCAAAGATAGCAATCCAAGGCACCCCTTTCGACCTAACCAAGGCTAGTTGCGTGATTTAGTCAAAGATTTTCTTGTTTTAATCTTAAAATTTATCACATTTGGATGTACTATATGAATGCATACCCTAAACCTAGGAGGGCATCGGGGGGCAAAATTTCTCTTCAAAACTCGAATGGTACCAATCACATTAATTGTGACGCCCACTAATGACTCTCTGGAGAGGTCACGAATTATGCAAAAATATGAGACTCCAAGAGAAAAAAGGGATAAAATTAATTATAGAAATATACATGTCTTAAAAGGGTGCATCATGTCGGGTACGGGGGACTAATGTTCGTGACTCAATTTTCCCTTTAATAGAGGGAATACGAGCGTACTAAGGCTAGAAAAGCCAAACTCGTCCATATCCCATATCCAAGGGGCTATTCCCTAATCTAATCAAGCAAATGAACTAACCTAATTCTAACGCCTATATGAAATGCAAGACTAATGTCATGCTTCATACAAAAGGAGGAAGTAATATACCTATAAGGGAAAATATGGGAAAATGTGTGTACATATATAAGGAAAATGTCACGCAATATAGTGAAAGAGACCCTAAAAAGTAAAGATATGCATGAGATGAAATGATTTTACCACACAATCATGATCTAACGTGTAGATGGTTCCTAAGGGTCTAACGTTGGACTAGCCCATGTCTATGAGTTCTCACTAGCGTTGGACTAGTGGAAAATCGGAATGAAGGGCCACAACTAGCGTTGGACTAGTGTGGTGACGACATGCATTTGTTATAGTCTAATAAATCAAATAAAGTATAATAAAGCAAATAAACACATAAATCACATAAAACACATAGCACATAGGCACGATATCTAGATGCAAGACCCTAAGAAAGCGATTAAACATATAGGCAGACAAACATGGAAGCAAAATAAAACAAACAAACAAATAAAACCCTATCTATTACATTGGGGAGGCCCTACTACAATCTAGAGGGGAAAAAGGAATAAAATAACTAAATAACCTAGCTATTACAACCTTGGCATTAAAATGCCTTTCACAAATAATTACAAATTGAATTAAAATAAAATAGACAAAGATTGAAACAAAATAAAGCGAATAAAAATAAAAACAACATTCAAAAGGCATGCAATTAAACTCATGTAGTCACATAAGTGCACACATAGGGTCAAATAAGGTAAAATAAGGGATAGAAATTACCTCCCTTGCAATGGTGATCAAATGAAAGAAGGATTAGCTTCAAAACAATAAAAGGGTCAAGGCAACAATTAAATAGTAAAAAAAAAACAAAATCACCAAATCCCTCTCAATTGCAACTTAGATGAAATCAAAAAATGCATAATTTCAAAAAAGGTAATTATTGACCAATTTTCTAACATAGAAGAAACTTTCAAGGACCCAATTGATTAGTCTTCCCAATTTTCCAGGCCATAGTAGAATTAAACACAAACTAAGGAGTTAAAATGCAATGACTCCTTTATTTTCATACATGCAAACTACGTAAAAGAAGTTTTCTTTTCTGCACCATTTCTGCCGTGACTTTCTTTCCATTTCATCATGCAAACATGTTCACCAAATGCCAGGATTTGAACTATCAATAATTGACTAAAACAAACACAAAATTTTGTTGCAAGATTGAAGTAAAGAATTTAAGCTAACCATCAGGGGTAAAAGGAACTAAACAGCGAAAGAAAAAGGGAAAAAAAATGCAGTGAGAACTTTCTCTGCAAATTCACATTTCGCAAGCTTCATGCAAGCTACGAGGGAAATACACTTTCTGCAACAAAAGCTTTTGGCAACTGATGAAAATTTCTGCAACAAAACTAGCTACCAACTTTCATTTTTAAACGCGGATTTCAGCCTCAAGACATAACTTTGAGCAAAACCTTTTCAACCAAACATCAAGGCTTTAATCTAAACAAAAAACCCACTGGAACTTAACATCTAAACATGCAAGAGGAAACTCAGGATAGGATCACGAAGCTCTGGTAGCTTTCTCCTTTCTGGTTTCCTTTCACTGCAACATGCGACATTCACGAGCCAAATACATCACTAACAAACACCAAGTCTTGATCAACAAAAACAAACACAAGACACCACTCATCTCAAACATGATGAAAGGAAAAGTGCAAGCTAACACCCAACAAAAGAAAAAGGAAATCACGGGAGAGCGAAACGAACTCAGTCATGCGACCTTCTGCAAAATCTGGGTTAATGCAACTCTTCCTAATGGTTGGGACTTCAGCAAAACAACCTTTGGTTATTCACCTAAATGTGTTTGCGTGTGAAGAAACTTAGACAAAATCTATCAACTTTGACAACCGAAAATAAGTGCAAGAAAATTCAGCTTTTGCTCGAAAAAACATTTACTTCTTTTCAACAAGCTCACAAGTGCAGTCAGCAAATAAAATGCAGCAAATGTATAAAAGGAGGAACTCGCAGCAGGTATGGACATGATACATCAATTAGACGACAAACAAAACACCAACTCTGAGCAAATCAAGAACCTCAACAACCAAAACAGCTGAAACGACCATTGCTGCAACAAAAGCCGAGAGCTTCGAGCTTGTTGCAGCAGATTTTTATGCATCAAATCTCAACCGCACGCAATCTAAAACCTGACAGCAGAATCATCAAACATTCTGCATTCTTTTCAACATGAAAAACCCCAGATTCGTTCATCACTTTCAAAGCTAATGACTTTTCCAAACACAGCTTTAATATCAGATGTTATTCATGGTATTCCAATCAAGTAGAGAACAAAACAAGCCTGTCAATCGAGCCACAACTTCAGCAAACAAAGAAAAAAGGAAACTGATATGCCCGAGCTGCTGCAACAAGTTGAAACATCCAATCT
Organism: Coffea canephora; assembly: GCA_036785865.1. Lineage (NCBI taxonomy): Eukaryota > Viridiplantae > Streptophyta > Magnoliopsida > Gentianales > Rubiaceae > Coffea > Coffea canephora. The sequence goes on along the minus strand of CM071913.1, from coordinate 26,606,668 downwards.
TGTTGCAGCAAAATCTCAATCTAAGGATTCTAACAGGCGACTTACTTATTACCGTGGATCTAGGAACAAGAACAAGAGGCCATACTCACAAGAGAAACGTCACATCAGCCATCAAGAACAGCGAACAAACTCATGATTCTCATAGTCCCAGCATTTATTTATAGAAACTATCTATAAGAAAAGGCGAAAAGAAAGGCTTACAGTGCCGTTTCCGGTAAAACTCTCGGCAGCAATGGTGGCGGTGAGTTCCTCTTCTGTGGTTGCCACCAGTTCCAACTCTCTTTTAGCTCTCAGCCTTTTCTTTTTCCAGTTTCCTCCTCCCTATTTCCTTGCTTTGGTTCTTTTCTTCGCAGCTTCTCCTTCCCCAGGTTTCCTGGTTCCCTCGGCCTCTCCCCCCTTACTCTCCCCCCGTTTCTCTTTTCTTCCTCTGTTTTCCTCAGCCGAAGCCTCTTTGTCAAGAACCCTAGCCGCACTTTTTTCTATACTCCCTCTCACTCTTTTCTTTTCCACCGTCCTACCCACAGCTGCCAACCAGATTTTCTGGATTTTTCCCCGCCATTGCCTCCCAAGCTCACTCTATATCTTTTTCTTCTCTCTTTCTTTTACCCATTGCTACCTTACTCCCCTCCCAGCCGTCATTTCTCTCCTTCTTGCCGTCGGATTTTCCTTTTCCTCTTGCTTCTGATCTCTCTACCCAGCCGTCACTCCTTCCTAACTCTCTCTATCTATCTCCCCTTCTCTTAAACCCTTCCTTAGCTTTTATATGGCACACCCGAAACTAAAACCCTTTCAGCAATGGTTTGGATGAAGCCACCGGCATTTGGAGAACCATCTGATGGTTCTTGATGCCCAAACAGTGAGGTTTATAGATTAAGCCAGATGGCTTGTACTAGGATAATCTAACGAAGGTAAGGAATGAAAGAAAAGTGAGGATAAATAGTTGGAAAAAAAAATGCAGCTGCCATCTTTTGTACTCTGCGTTTTCATTTTTCTGCCGGAAATGTAATATGGAAAAAGGCTTGGATCCGATGTGGCTCACGCAAGTGTGAGCTTGTTTCCCTTTTTTTTCATTTCCTTTCTTTTGTTTTTCTGAAATTTAGTATGAAGACAAAAATAAAAATAAAATAAACCTGAACAAAATAAAATAAAAATAAAAACCCTAGAATTGAAACAAATGAACCCATTAAATTAATTAAACAAATAAAGCTAAAAAATCAAAAATTTGGTGTCTACAGCTAACAACCATGCTCAATTCCAAATTGAATTGAGTGAGTTATGGCCATATTTTGAAACTGATGTAGTGAGTAAAAACCCTCTTTTTGACTAGTAAATGCCCAAATCTTGAATGGAACTTGTTGTTTCGGAATTCTTGGTGTTAATCACCTAAGAAAATATATCTTGAATGTTACTTTGACATTGTCTACACAAATGAACTATGTTTGAAAATATTTCATTAGCCAGATGATTTAGAAAAGGGAAATGGTAGCACAAGGCAGTTTTACCTTGAAAATTTAGAAACTTTCGTGACTTTGTTAACCAATTTCCCGTATGTATTTTTCTATGAAAATTAGCAGAGAAATAGCCCTTATATGGTAGTGTGATCATACCAAATTTGGTGCCATTCCGAGTCCGTTTAGATGTTCAATCAAAGTCCCAAATTTTGTGAATTAAACCTGAAAATTTCTTAACAGTTTCACATTTTCACCAACTTTGAGTTACTATATCTTGGTGCTCAAAACTCCGATTCTTGTTCCGCTTTATGTGTTTTAAACTTGGATTACAACTCTAATAGAGTTCCAAATTTCAAAGGCTAGTTTACAATGTGTGAATTTTGCCGAATTTTCAAACTTTGCCAAAAATCAACCCAAATCTGTCTTGATAACTCAAGTCATTAACTTTGACCCAATTTTTGAATGTCTTTCACTTGGATTCATTGAAAAGTGTTTTCTAGGAATTTTTAGTATTTTGGAAGAAGTTTCCAATGATACCAAGTGGTTGGAGTGAATCTTCTCGACTCTTAAGTGGTAAAAGTGAGAAATGGCCAATGGCGGCCTATTAAAATGACTAATGTCTACCAATTAACCGTGATTACTACCGTTAACCGTCAATCGTTAACTGTTTACCGTAATAACTTACCGTTTTTCTATCTACTTGATGACCGTAAATTATACGTTTACATGAAATTATCAAATATTGCTTACGTGTTTATGTGTTAATTGTTGCTAGTAATTACTCATATGAAATTGTCCATCATTTTAAGGCAAGTGTATACTTTATCTCACTCGACCTACCAAAAGAATAAATTTACCATTCACCAAGTTATTTGATTACTTGTGCATGTTGTAAGCTCTAAGCTGAACTTGGGCTCTGCCCTTGGTTACTGACCTACACGAGTCATGATTGGACTCGGTCGAGTAGGTTAAAACTTTGGGCCACCGTTTCGATATACTCGAGTATTACCACTAGAGAGATAAGGCGATGGCCAGACAATACTGTGGGGACCGGAAGTTATAAGGTGCAATTGACCGAAATAGTTCTAATGGAACACCGTATCCTTCAATATGTGTTTATTTTACATAATGATAACCGTTTTATGGAAATGTACTATACCTGTGATATGCTCAAATTACTCGTAGAATGATAATTGTCTCATGTTCATATGTCAACGTGCAACCCTGAACCATACATGCGGTATGCTTAATTACTTGATTTATTAGAACTGCTAGAGTGTCTTGGAACCTCACTGGGTTGTGTAGCTCATTCCATGATTTTATTTTCCTTAACAGGGTTCGAAATCAAGAGTGCTCGTGAATAGTATTAGATTGCTTTCTTTTAAAGACTTTAAATTGTATTACAGTAGATGGCTGTAGTAAATATTCTTTTGGGTTGTATTAAGTTTGAGAGCTGATTAATTGTAAGTGTGAGATATTTTGGAGTACTTTTATTATGTATTGAAGTTATTTGAAATATTATTGAAGCATTCCAACCTTTTGAATTGTAGATTGTAGTGAGTCCTAGCGAGAGTTAGGCAGGCGTCCCGCGGATACCCTTTGGTTCGCCTTAGGGAGAAGTGGGGGCGTCACACAATTTCTAGTTGAAATCTTTCAGACACGGTTCCCGAGGATGCGTTGGGTGGAAACTTCGTGGGAAGGGTTGCTTCGTGAGGTGGTGAGTCGACAGGGGAGGATGCACATTCAACCGGTGAGATGGGTGTCTCCGCAGGAAGGGTGGAAGTTGAATTCAGATAGGTGTTCTCGAGGAAACCCAGGTTTGAGTGGTGGGGATGGGCTGGTATGGGATTCTCACGGGAATTTTGTTGATTTTGATTCCTATTTTTTGATGTTTACAAAACGAATGGATGATACTAATATTTCTTCAAGATATACTTTCAGTTATGAAGTTATTTGATTCCATGAACAAGTGCAATTGAAAGAAGACAAAGGTTGCTGAAAGCTGTCGGACGCTTGTGATGAGAGTACCGGACGTCCGATAATCATTGCACAATTTCGGACGCATGCTTCGGACGTCCGATAGGATCCTTCAAAGTCGACGAAACCATCGGACGCTAAATATGTCTCCACCGGACGTCCGATAGAAACAAGATGATTTCTCAAATCTCTCTGCTTGCTGTCGGACGCACAAAGAGCTTGCACCGGACGTCCGATAGAATTGAAGAAAATTTCTCAAACTCACTATCTGCTGTCGGACGCAATAAAACAGGAGTACTGGACGTCCGATACTCCAACGGCTAGTTGACTCTTCAGCTACTTTTTATCCGTTGGAAACATTAATAAGGCACTTTCTTGATTCTATATAAATTGTGGTCGGTCAGATACATAAAACAACTTTTGTACACTGAAGATACAAAAGATCTTGAGTGATTTTAGTGAGAAAATACCCCTCAAGGAAGATTTGTAGTCTTAGTGGTGTGAGGTTTATTGTAAACTTTTCATTTGTGAGTGAATACTTCATGAGTGTAGCTCTACGAGGGTTGTTCTAAGGGATAGTAAAATGTCCTAACTTGACCGAGTGGAGTTCGGGGTAAGGAGGAGGTGAACCTTCCTTTGTACACAAGAGTGATTGTAATTCATCAACTTGAAGAAGCTTGTTTGAATTAATCTACAAGTTTAAGAGGAGTTGGGTAGTTAATTGGTTTGCAATTCTTTCCTTTTATTTACTTATTGTTACGTTTGTGATCTTTACATTGTTTATCTCTTTCACTTAGTTGTTTTCGATCCTTACAAATTTTGTATTTGGTTACTCGGAGCCTTTGGGTATGCTGACCAGTCTACAGGCTGAGTTGCGAGCACTCCTGTTAGGCGTCCAATATTGTATTGCCCGAGGGTACTTGGAGTTACACTTGGAGACAGATTCTCTTACACTTGTTCGCATCGTTCAAGGGGATAGTGCTTGCCCTTGGCACTTGCAGAGGGAGTTGGATGACTTGCTTCAGTTTAAACATCACTTTCGAACGATATCGCACTATTACAGGGAGGCAAATTTGCCAGCGGACCGCCTGGCAAATGGTGGTGTAGACTCGACAGTAGGGCAGGTATTTAATAAGTTTTCCGATCTCCCACGATTGGTCAGGGGAGATATTTGAATGGATAGGTTGGGGTTTCCATCGTTTCGTAGGAGGACGGTTGGGTATGTGTGATTTTGGTCCTTATTGTGTACGCACGCTTTTCTTATAAATAAAACTGATTATTTGTTTTATATAAAATAGGTATATTTTCCGCATTCCATCTCACAAAATTTCCCAAGAAGAAATTATATAAAACAATGTGTAATCCTAGTTTCTTCCCCTCAACTATAGTTAATTTCAGTAAAACTAATTTACAACAATCAAAATTTAAAGAAATGTAAATTAATGGCACCTAAACAGCTAATTTTCCAATCTAACCAAATGGAAAAAGAGTAAAAGGTTAAAACAATGGAATTCATCATCTTGATTCTTGGCCCATCCGATCGTGGCCCTAAAGTAGCCAGTCAGAGTTCTCCGCCTTAACTTCCCTTTTCTTTCTGCGTCGCTCTTCTTCCTCGTCTAATCGCCACCCTCCCCTGATGGCACTCTGCCATCCAGGGTCTTCACCGCCGCCACCGCCAACCCTAGCTCTTCTCACTTCGTTCCTCTCTGCCTAGAAGGAACCATTTTTTCCCCCTTCAGACATCCTCTTCCCAAAAGCACACTATCACATAGTACACACCCCAATAATCAATCCACACATTCAAATGGACATTACAAGACTGAGAGCTCACAAAGCTACAAAGTTGCTGTTTCCACCTATCAATCGCCTTTTAATTACATCAACAGCCCAAGACAATATCCATTCTAACCGTAACAACCAACCCGAGAAACAACAGCAACAACATCAGAAGCCACAGCTGACTAAGCCAATACCAAAGTCTAAGCCTTTACCAGGGAAAGAACAATGGATCGATAAGGAAAAGGTTGGAATTGGTGAACGAAACAATTTGGCGAAGTGGGTTAGTTCTATTTTATCAAAAGAGCGTTTAGATTTTTCCAAGTGTAAAGATTTGCTGACCCTTTTGTCTCCTTTGCAATTTGAGGGTATTTTCCTTGACATTCATCAGACTGTGAAACCTTTAGCTGCTTTGAAGTTCTTTTATTTTTCGTCGAATTCTTGTGGTTTTAGATTTAGTCTTAGATCGTATTGTATCTTGATTCGTCTCCTTGTTATTTCCAACCTTGACTCAGCTGCCCGGTTGCTTTTGATAAGGCTGATCGATGGAAAATTGAATGTTTTTTGTGATAATTTGAGAATTAATGATGGTCATGGTGATAACGGTAAGCATTTGGAGCTCGCTGCTTTATTTGCTGATTTAAGTATGGGAAATTCTCAGGTTGATGTTAGGATACTTGACATGTTGGTTCATGTTTTTGCATCTCAATTTAAGGTTTCGGGTGGCTTGAATTCTTCATTGGATGTGATTTGTATGTTGGCGAGAAGGGGGTTGTTTCCCTCTTTGAGAACGGGTGTTTTTGTGTTGAGTTCTCTTGTCAAAGCGAATGAGCTTCAGAAGAGTTATGAGGCTTTTGATATTCTGTGCTCGGGCTTTGTTCCAGATGTTTTTATGTTTAGCATTGCCATCAATGCATATTGTAAAGGAAGAAGGGTTGAGGATGCAATGAGGTTGTTTCAAAAAATGGAGGAGATGGGTGTTGCTCCAAATGTTGTTACTTATAATAATATTATTCATGGTCTGTGCGAGAATCACAATGTAGAGGAAGCTTTTGAATTCAAGGAGAAAATGGTTAACAATGGTGTAAAACCTAGTATTGTTACGTACAGTACGCTTATTAATGCTTTGGTAAAACTTGAGAATTTTGATCAAGCAAACATTGTTTTGAAGGAAATGATTGACACAGGATTTGTGCCAAATGAGATTGTTTATAACACTCTCATAGATGGTTATTGCAGAATTGGAGACATTCAGTGTGCAATAGAGTTAAGGGATAATATGATAATTCATGGCTTAGTTCCTAATTCAGTTACTCTTGGTTCTCTTGTCAGTGGGTTCTGCAAGGTAAATCAAATTGATCGAGCTGTACAGCTGGTAGAGGAGAAGTTATCAGAAGGGTTGTGCATGAATGCTGGTGGCTTTACTTCTTTTATTCATGAGTTATGTAAAAAGTCACAGCTGGGCTCTGCGCTACGATTCACAAAGGAAATGATATTGCGAAATATGAAACCAAATGACACATTACTGACCAGATTAATTGAGGGGCTCTGCAAGAACAAGAACCATTCAGATGCAGTGAAGCTTTGGTTCCTGCTGCTGAAGAAAAGTTTTAAAGTCAATACAGTAGCCTCAAATGCTCTCATTCATGGACTATGTGAAGCTGGTAGGATGCAGGATGCTGTTAGGCTTCTTAAAGAGATGTTAGAAAGAAATGTGCCACTAGACAGAATCACTTACAACACACTCATTTATGGTTGGTGCAGAGAGGGAGAGTTGGATGGTGGATTTAAACTCAGAGAAGAAATGGTTAAGCGGGGGATTGTACCGGACATTGTTACATACAATTTACTGATGCATGGGCTTTGTGAGGAGGGAAAGATTGAGGAAGCAATGATGCTTTGGAATGAATGTGAAAGGATTGGCCTTGTTCCCGATGCCTATACACATGGGATCATGATAGATGGATTCTGCAAAGCTGGAAAAGTTGAAGAGGGCAGAATTCTCTTTGATAAGTTGAGCAGACACAATATTGAGTTAAACTCCATTATTTATAATATAATGATTGGAGGTTATTGTAGAAATGGGAGTATAACAGAAGCTATTAAACTGCGTGATGAAATGAGAATCAAAGGCATCCTAGTTACATGTGCTACCTATTCTTGTCTCATACATGCAATGTGCAAGACTGGTTGTGTTGAGGATGCCAAAAGCCTTTTTGATGAAATGAGAACGGACAGCTTGGTACCTAATGTTGTCTGTTATACTGCACTAATTGGTGGCTACTGTAAGCTAGGTCAAATGAATGAAGCAAGGAAACTCCTGCAGGAAATGTCTTTATGTGACATTCACCCTAATGAGATTACCTACACTGTAGTTATTGATGGGTATTGTAGGTCTGGGAATATGAAAGAAGCAACTCACCTACTTGCTGAGATGGTAAAGAATGGAATTATTCCAGATTCTGTCACTTACAGTATACTAACAAATGGAATTTGTAAAGAAGGAAAAATAGAAGAGGCCTTCAAGTTATGCGATAACATGTTGCAAACAGGATTTAAAGTAGATGATGCTATATATACTTCTTTAGTCAGTCGTTTGCACCAACCTTCTGCAGTTGCGCAAGAAGACTGAACTGCCAATAAAGTGTGGTAGGTTTTTGTAGCTTTTATAAAAAAATTGTGGAAAAATTTTCGGGTCGCATGTTAAATGACTGAAGTTGAATGATATATGTTAATGGATTTGACTACCTCCTCTTTCTTGATTTTTCTACAAGTCTATGAGTAAATAATACAATGATTGTTCTCAGGCAAGCTGGGGTAGATCAAGGGACGATGTTGACTTGAATCTCTTCAGAAGATACTCAGCGACATGCTTTAGAACCTGCAAGTAGGGTCTATTGCCATATTGGCTCATTGGATGCTCTCTAGATGGATCAAGTACACAAATAATATGGTACATTAAAAGGTAACCATCTCATGCAGTGAACTTTTGGTCAGACCCAAGTTACACTTTTAGTCAAGGTGGAAACTTTATAAAAATGCATGGTTTGGGAGTGCAGCAGTCAAAACTTATGGTTAGGGTGTCATCAAAATAAAATGCATGGAATACAGTGCTTTGTGGGCCATTTGGGAAAGACTCCTGAACTGTAAAGTCCCCACCCTCTTTTTGGCAATAGGATGAGATACCTAGACTTCATAATTATAATGCTCATTTCAGTTCATCTTTTTTGTCTTGCTCTTTCATGTGCAATGGGGAAGTTGCTCAATTAAATGTTAAATTGTACAGAATGACAATATATATCTGCAATATTACCATGCTTAGGAAATGCTTTATTTTATTTAATTATGGTGGATGACTTGTTCTTTCCATTGATTTTTCTGTTTTCCTGCAATTTTCAGTGCATTTACAACTGATTCGAACCTGACCCCAGATGCAGTGGTGTCTTGTGTCAGGTAGATCTGTTGGGAATCACAATGAGATTGTTAGTGCAGTTTCCTGCAGCAATACCCAGTTTGCTGTTTTGGTTTGTCAGGCTAGATGGACTCAAATTGGATGAGGAGTGATATATGAATGAAGCCGGATTACATTTTTGCAAGATCTGAAGGACTAGCTTCTGGTCATTTTTTATGTTGGAATGCTGGAAGGTCTGTGTTTGTTTTATATTTCTATTTTAACTTGGATGTAGTATTTCTTCTGTTTATTTAGTGCTCCATTGAAGCAAAAATAAGTAGCAGGCATATCATCAGGTTGTTTTTGTGGGTAAAATGCTCATAATTTTCAGATATACTGTGAACAGAGCAGCTTCAGATCGTGAGAGAAGAAATATACTCCTACTTGAAGATTATTAAAGGATAATGGCAAGTGAAGGTTTTGCTTCTTCAGCATGAGAATGTCTGATGCCTTCAGCACCTGTTAGGTATGACAATTTCATGTTCTTGTTCTTTTTCGTTTGTCCATTTCGCTTGTGCTTTTTTGTTTTGCCGTTGTTTGTGGGAGGAAATTGCAACTGTGGTTACAAGGACTGAAGCATGTTATTATGTTTGTATTTGTGAAAAGGATGGGCATTAAAGTTTAGCATGTGATGCAGCACAAATCTGCTGGTATGTTGATAATTTAGTAGCTCAATTGCTATTGAATGGTATAAGTGCACTTAAATTACAAAAGAATTGCTTTAAACTTCAATGAAAGAAGAAGAAAACTCAAGGAATCATCCTGATAACCTTGAACATTGAACTTAAGGCGTTGCATCCATGGAAAGATGCATAGCAGAATGCTGATGGTGATGCTTACAATGTGCAGGTTTATCTAAATGAAATCTTTTCGATCTCTTTTGGAGGAGGAGTACATTATTTATATGCTCATAGACCTATTTCTTCTCTTTTTTTGGATGTACGTCAAAAGAATATGATTCCATTTCTAAATTTAAATGATAACTAAATTACTAATTTGATTTGTTGACAAGATATTGCTGAAGATTCCAAAATAACCAATTCAATATTGTACTAAAATATTCTAACAAAATAAAAACTTTTAAAGTATTTTGTATCTCCTAGGTATGTGAACCTAATGCTTGAATGCAATTGCAAAAACTTATAAGTTGTTCTGTGCTTTGAGCTGTTTGGCTACATCAACATGTCTTCTGCCTAGTGTATGCTAGTGACACAAGAGAGGTTATGTACAGGAAGGAGGCATGGATCTGGCTTCTTGACCATGTAGTCCATCAGATATGAAATATAAGACTAACGGGTCAAACATTTTGACATTGACAAAAAGAGGGTTGAATTTATGAAACTTTCTTTTTTGTTTCATTAGAGGAGTTATAGAACAGATCTCTGATGTTACAACAAGAGAAGACCAATAAAAGAAGCAAACTACTGTGTAAAAGCATTGCCTTTTTGGTGTTTCAGGAACTAATGAATTTTTAGGATCTATGCAGGTGAATTGGATAAAAGAACAGTATTGTGATTTGGGACACAGAATCCAACTGGAGGATTTCCTGCATATTTCAACGATTTGAAAATTGATCCATCTGTATAATCTGCCTAATGTGAGCAATCATCTTATGGTGGCATCATACCATAGTTGAGGTAACATATTTGCAGTTTCTCAAGTTCCTTGAATTTTATGTCCACCACAACATGCAAGTACCCAAGACTTTCACCGGATGAATTCCACTTTCTACCATTAATAGTTTTCACTTTGCAACTAGGATTTTGAAGTTGGAATATTTGCACCCTAAACTTCTACATGTGATGCAGTCAAAAAAGAGATCAAGCAAATCTAGAATTAAAGGTTTTATGATTTTCCTCAAGTTTCAACTTCACATCCTGTGAATATTAACAGCCTGGTTCATCCCTAAGTTTTAGCAGTTCCTAGAATGTTGGTTGTTCTTTTACTTGTTTGCAGGAAATTCCAGCAATTGTGTCATTGAACCTCTTTTAGTTATTTATAATATTAGGTAACTAATTGGAGTCAATTGTCATAGGAAAGTTCCTGAGTAAAGATTTATTAACAATATACTTTGCTATTTTACATGAAGAAATAGGAGTTTTAGGAGAGTTTGTTGCTCATAACTACTATTTTAACATTAATCTATGCAGAAAAATTGATGAATAAGAATTTCATTTTTGCTTTATTATTTTGTTTTTTTTTGTTTGCCCCCAAAAATTTTTTTCCTGCTTCCCCTTTTTTATTTCTCCCATGCTCCTTTTCAAGAGTACTCTTCACAGCCCCTCAAACCTCCCACTCTTCTGCTATTGCTAGTACCCAAGATCTCACCTATCTTGTCTGACATCAGCTGGGTATCAAGAGCCCGAACTTTCTTGTTTGTTCAGGCATATTTTTTGTTCTATCAATATGGCTACCAATGCAAAACTTCCTCAAAGTTTGGGCCTTTCTTGAAAGACTTTGAGGGTACCCAAAATGAAGTTTCTTTGCTCAAATTTTAAGTGCAAGTATCTGATAGAAAATTTGATGCTTTACAATCTTGTGTTGCTAAATTAGACGATATGGCTAGAAGATTCGATAATATTGCTGGGAAGGCAATCGATTGGGGGTGGTAGTGCCTGAACTTTCAAACTTGACCATTGAACTTGACGAGTTTGTTGAGGAGAAAACATAAGTGGCTCTAAAAACTTTTGAAGACGCATACGAGGATTCTGGAGTGAAGGAAGTTGTAGAAATTAAGTGGAGGCCACTATTTCAGCTGAGCAGGTCAAGCAGTTAAAGCTGGATGAGTTTGCTGCAATCAACCATATGAAAGACAGTAAGAGGCTTTGTAGCATCATAGATCTGCAAGTTTTGGAACAATGCTAAGAATTTTTTCTAGCCTATTCACTCCAAAAATTCACTTGGTCCTTGGAGAGTTCAGCAATATTCACTCTACAAAGCCCCAGCTTTAACTGTTGCTCCCTCAAGTACACGGCAAGAGTAGTTCTTGGAGTTGCAATTCTTCTTTCAGCTCATTCCAGACCTTCAAGTTCTTCCTCCTACGAATCTTTAAAACTCTAGGTTGAGATTTATCCAATCAGGGACAATAATGCAGTCAATAAAGAGTTAAAGGAAATCTGGGCTTCCAGGTTTTTTGTGGTTTTCCTCAAGTTTATTTATGTTCATTATGGTTTCGTTACCTAAGTTTTAGTAGTTTCTAGGATTTTGGAGCTTGGGCTATTTTCGGTTTTTACTTGTTTGCAGTAGATTTTCAGTAATAGCATCATTGAGTCTTTTTAGGCATTTATATATTAGGTAACCAATTCGACCAATTGTTAAAATAGGAAATGGAAGTTTTGAGAAAGTTTATAGGTTATAAGTACCTGTGTTTCTACATATGCTACACTGAAGAATTAAGTCTCTGGTTTATTAGTTGTTTTGTTGTTTGTTTTTCTGACCTCTTTGTCCCCATGGTTCGTGGCCCCAATATCCTACCATTCTTCCACTGATGCTGATAGGTAAGATATTACCTATCTTGTCTTACATCAACATGTATTCCGGTTGCATCCAGTGGTTTAAAAGGTCAACCAAATCAATCTGACCATCAGTTTAGCTTCAACTGTTGGAACCAGTTTCAGGAAATGAAAAATAACCATGCACATTAGACTGGTGTGAAGTGCAGATGCACGAATTCTTGTTTTTTGTTTACATTTTCAGTGATTTGGGGAAAATGGATATGCATCAGAAACTTTAAGATGATGTGTCCAAAATTAAACTTTGATGTGCAAAGTGGAAATGAAAAAAATTTAGGGTGCAATATGGACACTGTTGTACACTGGTTTGTAGGCCCTTTATTTGTATCATAAGCTTATCTATACGACGTAAAGAGCAATTGGGAAAAAAAAAATAAACATAACAATGAGAAACAAGTTAGTCCAAGGTGTGCCCTGCTTTGTTCTCTGGTCGCTATATTACAAAAGCATCATCATCCTTTTCCTTTTCCTTTCGCTTTTCTTCTCCTTGGCTTGTCTGTGTATAATTTCTTTGACTACTTCTGATGTCTTAAACTGTAAAGACTTCGTAGTGCAAAGTTATTCATTGAATTTGGTTGTCAGACTTATCTTAGTTAATCAATTTATAACTACTAGCGAATGTAATTAAGCAAAGTGATGAATATTGGAATTTGTAGCAAATTCCTTTTTTTTTTTTTTGTCGTCAAGACAACTGAAAGATATTAATAGGCATGCCAAGAAGATGGATTTTTCTGCTTGGTTTTCATGATTACGATAATACTACTGCCGAACCATATTTTCTTTGATGCTCATCATCTGTAGCAATTTTAATTTTTCCAAATAATCTTCTATCCTCACACACACTTGTAATATTTGGTTTCTGTTGTATAGAGGAATTTGAAGGATGATATCTACAATTCATTCAAATTTTAGAGAGGAGCTGAAATTACTACGGGAGGTGGCATTGCCTTATTGGAAGGGTTTACTAAGACGTTTGGACCAGTGCTATATACTTGACAAAATATGGTTTCCAGTATGTGTTTCTCATTCTGTAAGTGTGCTAGAATTAAAATAATTCAGAGTTGAAATCTCTTCAAATAGACACTTGAAAGAGATTCCATGGAGGCCCATGTTGATAAAAACTGTACCTTAACATGTTAATTCCTTGCTTGTTTAGCAGAATACACTGATTTGGGACAATTTTGTCGGGAGCAGAAATATACACGCAAGGTGCTCTGCTTGTTTTGTTTTGAGGATGACGAAATCCCTGATGACCTCTATGGTACTATAGTCCAACTGGGCATCTGTAGTCATCATTGTTGCAGCCAAAAGTTTTCCTCGATGATATCTGTTCCTATGAAGAACTCCCAGCATTGATGAAGGGTTTTTTCCCAAAGAATGGGGTTCTAGGATTGTGTACTTGTACCAGATTTTTAGATGTGAGCTAAGAGCAACTAACGGGGTTCTTCTAGCAACCAAGATATTCAACAGCTGATCACCTAGCACATTTGTGCGAAACTATTTATTTATCATTTTTGCCGTTTTGTTTCCTGCGTGAGAATAGCTAAACAGTTTGGTTAGAATTTCTGTATTTAAATGTTGAAGTTTTGGATAGAGAATGGGCTTTGTAGTCTTGCTTTAGGCCGAATGTTGGTGAGTATTGGTAGAGTTTATTGAGTAGTGAATAAACCCAGAAGAAAGTTGCAGAAGGCTTTTGGAGTTGCAGCAATTTGCCAGAATTTGCATGCTCTCTTTTCTCTGAATTTTTGTATTTAAACAATGGTCAAAAAGTGGAAAGAATGCTCGGTGTTTGTTTTTCACTTTGGTTCAAGTTTTAGCTGGTTGAGTCATGAGTTGTGTTTGAACGAAAAGAGCTGGCATTCAGAAACCCAGAATCGCAGATTGCGTTCGAAGCTCGCATGAAATTTTTCATAAAATTGCAGTTTAACCCCTCAAGTTTCCCCTTATTTTACTATGGCCCAGAAAATTGAAAATTTTAATCAATTTTGTCCTTTTAACATGTTATTTTTCTTTGATATTATTTAATGAAATTTTTGGATAGATTTTTAGTGGATTTAGGATGAAATTTGAAGGTTTAATAACTCTTGCTAGGTTTATAGTTTTATTTGGATTTTAGTGAAAAAATTAAATATTTGGGTAATATTATTGTTTTGGGGTTTGATGAGAGGATCTTGATTTATTTTGTGAACTTTTAGCATTTAGTTTTGGTAGGCTTCATATTAAATCCTTAACTTTATTTTATTCTAATTTTGCCCTTAATATTTTTAATAATAATGAGTTGACCCCCTTAAATTTCTTTAATTCTTTCAATTGAGTCTTTGTTTATTTTAATTTGTTGAATATTGGTTGTTTACTTTCATTCGAATGCTAGGATTGATTCAATTTCAATTTTATTTCCATTTCATGTAATTATTTGTTAATTAAAGTGATGCCTTGACCTTTTTCTTTGTTTTGAAGGGTAAATAAGAAAAATTTCATTTTATTAGGTCACTAATTCAAGGGAGGTACACTCTACTCCTATATTTTGATTTTACTTGATCTTATGTGCTCCTATGTGATTTTATGTGTGTAATTGTTTGCTTTTTCTTGAATGTTTTTATTACTTCATTTATTTATTTATTCACTTTATTTATTTTAATTTTTGTATATTTATTTAATTTAATTTTTGATTATTTGAAAGGCGATTAAATGTCAAATTGTAATAGTTAGGTATTTATTTTATTCTTTCCCCCTTTAGATTGTAGTTAGGATCTCCAAATGTAATAGATAGGTATCTATTTGCTTTATTTGCTTGTGTGTGCTTGAATGTTTGTGTTTAAGTGTTTGCCGCTTTCTTAAGGCCTTCCATCTAGATATCATGCTTATGTGCAATGTGTTTTATGTGATTCATGTGTTTATTTGTTCTGTTATGTTTTGTGTGATTTACTTGATTATAATAAATGTATGACGTCACCATACTAGTCCAACGCTAGTTGTGACTCCTTTTCTCGATTCCACACTAGTCCAATGCTAGTTGTGGCCCTCCTTTCTAATTTCTCACTAGTCCAACGCTAGTGAGAACTTATAGACATGGGTTAGTCCAATGCTAGACCCTTAAGGACCGTTCTCGTGTTAGATCATATTTGTGTGAACAAAATCACTACATTTCATGTATACTTTTTACCTTTTAGGGTTTTTTTTCTTCATTTTTGCATGACATTCCTTTATATGTATATCCTTTATCTTATATTCCCGCTATATGTATATCCCTTATCCCATATTTCCCCTGTATATATATCTCTTATCCCTACGTGTGAGACATGACATTTAGACTTGTATTCCATTTAAGAAAATTAGAACTAGGTTAGATCATTTATTTGATTAGATAGAAAAATACCCCTCGAATATGGGATATGGACGAGTGTGATTTTTTCAAATCTTAGCACGCTCGTATTCCCTCTATTAAGGAAAAATTAAAGTCACGAATTTTAGCCCCCCGCATCTGTTATGATGCATTCCTTTAGATCATGTATATTTGTATAATTATTATTTTCTTTTCTTTCCTTCGAGTCTCATATTTTTGCATATTCGTGACCTCTTCAAAAAGTCAACTTGAGCATCATAATTAATGTGATTTACACCAATTAAGATTTGAAAAGATATTTCGACCCCCCGATATACTCCTAGGGTTAGGTTTTGCATTCATATAGTGACATTCAAATATGATAAATTCGTAAGTTAAAATAAGAAAGTTTTTGACTAAATCACGCAACTAGCCTTGGCAGAGTTGAAAGGGTGTTTTGGATTTTATCCTTACTTCCCTTTCTTCAAATGTGACTCCTAACCCATTTTCTCTTGATTTTTGCAGATTTGAAGTCGTTTAAAAGGGTTTCTTTTACTTTTTCTTTAAAAAATTTATTTAGGTGACTTGGTACACTTTAACTTAATACCAAGTGGCGACTCCTATTTTTTCTTAAAAAAACCGTTTTAAACTTTTAATTTGGGCCAAAATCGTCATACTTTCTAGTCCCATTCTAGGCCCATTTTCTTTATTTATTTTCTAAAAATAAAAAACTCATCATTTTCTCTCAAATTGAATAAAAATTCATTTTTATAACATGTTATTTTATTTTAAAAAATAGGGCGCAATAGCTTGGCGACTTTGTTGGGGACTTAGAGAGTCCGAGTTTTTTATTTAGTCAATCCTTTTCTTTTTCTAACTTTTTTATATATCATATTTGGAGGTTTTAGGTTGCATTTTTCCTCTTTAGGGTTTTCTCGCATTCTACACGCGCAATAATCTTGATATCCGTGAATGTGATAAATAATGTGTTTATTCACTTATGTTTATATATCGTGCTTGCATCTTGTGGGGACGGGATAGCTATCCTAGAACCTTCAACCGTATTTGTTGGTATTTAAATCCCTCCCTTCAAAAGGAGCACTTCATACATGCATACGTTTTACTTTATAACACCTAATCTTTTTTTTCTTTTTTTTTTTTTTACTTTTAGTGGTTGTCATACCACTCTTCCCTATTTAGGATTAGGATTGATCCACTTGGACATGTAGCCGTAGCACGACGTGCGCGTAGCAATGTCCGAGGGATCACTTGAACCATCGACTTTTAGGCATTGGGATTGATGACCCTTCGCCTTTGGTCTGAAGGTTTGGGAGCCTGAAAACTTTATCGAGTTTAGATATATTAGTGAGCTAAACCTCATGCATCCATATTAGAAATCGCTTAGGATAGAGTCGACCATACCTAATTAGGAACACTAGGCATGAAGGGAGGGATTCCACCCCTTTTTTCTTATTTCTCTTTCCTTTCGCCTTCGATATCATCTAATTGCTTAACGTGTTTAGTGCTGAACTAACATTTCCTTGTTTTCTCATCTATTGCATTCACAAACATTAGAAAATAAGAGTTTGGACATGGTACTCTTTTAGAGCCTAGCTTCTTAGATAGGTTCTGGCACGTTTAAACTTTCATTCATTGCATTTGTAGTCTAATAATTGCATATCATTTTAGCCTTACCCCAGCATATAAAGGGGTTCTTTTTAGGTTATATTTCATATTCAATCACTTTGATAAGCTGGCATCATGCATAAAACCATAGAGGGAATCCTATATTAGGAACAATCCACCCTTTTGTCTCGGATACTTAATCTAAGAAAACTTGCACGTTTACATTTTTGTAACATCTGGAGAGGTAGTGCACAAGGTAACATAGAATCCGATCATTTTCATAGAGCGATTTTTTGTACATTAGAATTGAGCCTCTAATACTCATTTTTTTTGGCCCATTTTATCAAATTGGTAAAATCCTTTGCATAAAGGGCCTTAAATTGAATAAATTCATGAATGACTCCTCATTATTGAGACAATAAATGAATCAAAGCCAAAATCTTGATTGTAGAAGGCTTATAGACTAATGTGTTGGCAACAAAAGTGTCAAATTAGGATTTTTATCGATTAGGTGAGCCAGTCTATTTTTAGCAAATCATCAATTTTATTCAACCCATTTGACCAATTAGGGTTTCAATGTCAAATTTCAAAGTGGGAAACCTAGTCGATTTTGAGAAAACCATCCATTGCATCCAGCCATTTGATCGGTTGGGGGTTCGATCCATGTTTCATTGAGAAAATTTATCAACAAATTTCAATCTCTCCGATAGAACGTTTTTCAAGGTCAAATCAGTGTGTTTTTACAAATTCTTGTATCAATCAAAACAATCAATCCATTCGGACTTTACCCTTGTTCTATTAGGCTAGAAATGTCCTGTCGTTCAATTGGCCAAAATTTTCAAATTACCTTTCAATCGAATGACAATAAGTTGATCGGATCCATTAGGTATTGTATAGTGCCTACCCTGAAGGATTGTATTTTCATGCTAGGCAAACCCTTGGTGTAAAAAGGGTCCCCCAATAGGGCATACATCCAAATTACCTCAATATATACTAACTCGTGTCTTTTTCTTTTTCTTTCTTTTTTTGCTTTGCCAACAACAGGTCAAGAGATGATGCTAAATAGGGTTTTCTAAAATGTCAGGTGTTTTTCAAATATAGCTACAAGAAGAAGCCCCATCGTTATACGATCTTGCAGTCGAGCTTTGAGAAATCGTGTAAATATAAGCACACATCCGAAATCATCTGATAGATCCACCACAACACCTCCAACAGATGCTGCAAATTTGGGAGCTCAATTGAGCGAGATGTTACACAAATTCAATGAATTGAGCATGGAGATGACGGCTCAAAGGCGCATGATTGACCAATTGGTTGCTAGTAGTGGCGGTGTCCAGCATGATCCCTTGCCTATTAGTCAACTTGAAATAGAACACTAGCCACCTCCTTTATCCCATATCCAGGTTACTAAATATGCTCGAAGAGACTTTCACTTACCCCACTTCCATTTTTCCATATACTTACCCCCATAAGGTACTAAAGCATAAGATCGAGAACATGATCGAAGTAGGAGATATAGTGTTAACGAAAAGGGAAGAACAAAGACCGAGCACAAGTACGAATCCTTTTCCTGAACACAAGGGCACCATCACGGTATTTACCTCCAATGAAGAAATTTGAAAATCCTGGAAGGGGCTGAATTAGTGAGATTCCTCCCTCTTGAAGGGAAGTTTCGTTAAATTTGGGGAATTGTTTTGGTTAAAGCCAATGAAAAATTGTTCATGCGTGTGTCTTTTGTTTAACTATGTTTTTTATAAATAGTTTTCAATCAAGTGGCTTTTGAAGATACGTTTCGTTTAGCAAGTAACATGATATTAAGTTTGTTTTTTTTTTTTTGAAATGCAATAAAATGTACAGTTTTATATGTACTGTGACTTACACATTCTTTTCAGATGGTCCAGAATAAAACCGCCTGACCCTTTGGACATTACCATTCCGAAATTTGATAGCTGTAATCTCGATACCGCATGAATGTAGGAATAGTGAGGAGGTATCCGAACATACTTCAAAGAGATTCGAAGGAGGAACTCAGACCAAATGGGGATCAAGATGAAGGAAATAAAATTAGTGGTTACTTGAATAAAAAGTAGCAAAAGGAGGCTGATGGAAAGCAGTGTCAAGAACAATAATCTTTATTTGATGAGAAGCAACCAAATGCAGTCAAAAGGAGTAACCTGTGCTTACAATAAAAGGATCAAATCGTGACTACTCAGAAAAGAGACAGCGTGACTACTCGAAAAAAAGACAAAATGTTGAGGCAACTGTTGTCGGTGTAAGATTGGAAAGAGTTTGTTGTCAAAAAAAAAAAAGAAGAAGAAAAGAGGAAAAGAAAAGAAAATGAAAAAGTATTGTCCGGTGAATTACTTATGTTTCACAAATATGGATGAACATGAGTCTTCCTCAGTCAATTAATTCAGATACGTGAAAGAAATTTTGCATTAATAAAAGTTTCCTTTCAGAATTAATGTAAGGAACGGAATAAAAGTCAGGCCCTCTTCTTTTCCAATCAAACACTCTATCTCTAGTTACCCTTTTTGAACTTTCAGAATGATCGTTTCGTTTGGCAACCCCTGAAAATCGCAAACCCCACACTGAGACAAATTTGAATTTTAACAGAAGAAAGCTAGAAAAGAAAGGAAAAACTTCAAAAGATGATGGGAAGGCAGAAGGTCGAAAGAAAGGGAATGCAAGAAAAGAGAACCTTGGTTAAGCATAAACTGGGGCAAATTTTGAAAAGTTCAAAGAAATGGCAGAAGGCCGAAAGAAAGGAAATGAAAGAAAAGAGAACCTCGGTTAAGCATAAACTGGAGCAAATTTTGAAAATTTCAAAGGAATGGCAGAAGGGTGAAAAAAAAGAAAATGAAAGAGAAGAGAACCTTAGTTGAGAATAAATTGGAGCAAGTTTTGGTTTAATCCTAAAATAGGGTTAATGCAACAATGCGATCTCAGATCATTTAAACCACACTTTTGAAATCTGCTTTCAAGCCTTAACTTTTCTAAGCACCCCACCTAACCCCTTTACAAAAGCCGAAAGTCCTGACTTCTGTTCTTTGCAATATCTCTGTCAAGAAATTTTCTAATTAATTGGCAAGTGATGTTCATATACTGATGCCAAGAAATTTTTTAGATGTATTTCTGAATTGATTAGGTGTGAGGTTGACACTGCTCATCATGTGAAAACCCACAAGGACGCCTTTAAAAGAGAAAAGGAGAAATAAAAAAGAAAATCAAGAAGGAAAATAAGGGAAAAAGAGAAAGAAAAAGGAAAAAATAAAAGGATGGAGGGTAATCTTGGTGAAAACCCGAAATGACGCTAAGGTAGGGTTGCACAAAGAAAGCAAAGGTGACTCGGTTCATTGGGATTCCTTTTCACATTGTGGTTTTTCTGCTAGCATTGAATTTTGGATGGACGATATCCAAAGGGTCAAACGGGGCACTTTGTTAGAGGCCAAAGTATTTTGGTCATCAAATAGATTGCTAGATTTGTGATTCATTTCTCAAAAGTCATCTTTTTCTTTCAGTGCAAGTCGATGGTTATTTTTTGCATTACTTTGGTTTTTGACATTTTTGTATAAAAATTCTTTGGGTGTTGCATAGTTTCATTTGTCTCATTGGATTTTATCAAATAACAATTTTCTCGACTTATCGAAAGGTGCATATGTAAGGCAATCGGGATACAATTTGCAGTGCAAGGTCGGGTTTTGCAGCACTAAGGAAAAAACATCAAAATACTCATATTTACACGTTTCTCGAAAGCCGGACGGATTGAATGGTGGTGGCGTTATTTTGATTGTTTTACATAGCAAAACTAGAAAAAATTATTTTTGTAATAAAGTCATGGAATGTCGCCCAACAATTAAACATTCGAAGTTCAAATAGAATAGGAAGTGCGAATCCAGGCCTTAAGAAGGAGCAACAATGTCACAATGCAAAACAAATGATTGGTTGTAAAACAATTGATTCAAACTGGGGCAATTTTTTAAAAGATTTTTCAGGTAAATATTCAAAAACTTTTTCATGCAATAACGTGTCTTTTATCTCCGTTAGCATCGGGTTTAACCCACTAACGTGGCTTCTATCACCGTTAGCATTGGGTCCAACCCACTAACGTGTCTTTTATATCCGTTAGGATTGGATCCAACCCACTAACAAGTCTTTTATATCCGTTAGTATCGGGTTCAACCCACTAACGTGTCTTTTATCTCCATTAGCATCGGTTTAACCCACTAATGTGGCTTCTATCACCGTTAGTATCGGGTATCCGTTAGCATCGGGTCCAACCCACTAACGCGTCTTTTATATCTGTTAGCATCGGGTCCAACCCACTAACACAGCTTCTATCAATGTTACCATCGAGTTTTGTGATACCCTAACTTTTAGGATACTATTGTTGTTAGTTTCCAAGAGGATATTGTCGCGACCCACTTTTTGATGTGAGTGTGGAAGTGTGTGTGTAGTGTATGTGAACGTGTGTAGAAGTGAAAGCAAAGACCGTGGGATTGTAAAATGCGACGGTTTTGGTCAAGTAAAGTTTAAAAGGGTTTTATGTATGAAAAATGGAGTCGCCACTTGGTATAGAGTTAGGGTGTACCAAGTCACCCAAAAAATGATTTTTTGTTTTTGAATGAAAAAATAAACAAACCCTTTTTGAAAACTTTTAGGTCTACGTAACCAAAGAAAGGGATCGGGGATCACGTTTGGTAAGGGAGAAGGCAAAGGCGGAACCTAAGGCACTCCCTTACTCTAGCCAAAGCTAGTTGCATGATTTAGCCCCACGTTTCCTAATTTTCTACCCAAGGTATGTATCGCATGTTGGATATGACTAGATGAATGCGAAATGGAAAGGAAAATGCAAACCTAAATCTAAATGTCTCTTATGAGATTTTTGGTCCCAATCACATGGGTTTGTGATGGCCAATAGGAAGAATCTCATAGAGGTCATAGGAAAATGCAAATGAAGACTCAAATATGTGCAAGTGTGAAAATGTATGAAGGATGCGAAATGTAAAAAAAAGGTAAGTGCAAGTGTGCAAATGTGATAAAATAAAGGTGTAAATGGATGAAAAATAGAATAGTAGATACATATAAGTGTAATTTTGAGTGCTATTTGTGAGGTGAGAAATAAATAAGTGATAAAAAGATGTTGAGAAAGTGTGGATTGAGAAAAATGAGAAAATGTGGTTAAAAGGTGAAGAGGTGATATAAAAAAGAATGCAAGTGTATGACCCTAAGGGGATGCATCAAGTCGGGCACGGGAAGGACTCCTAATTTTACGACTTCGATTTTCCCTTGGATTAGAAGGAAGAACTAGCGTGCTAAGGCTATTTTGTAGCCAAACTCGCTCGTTTCCCTTATCGAAAGGGGACTCTCAAGCAAATGTATCCTATAACTAGCATGAGGTGTAAAAATCCTAAAATGAGGGGAAAAGGGGTTCGAGGAGCATGCCAAATGATAAAAAACTAAGAAAAATGCATGAAATGAAGTGAAACATGCAAGCATGGACTCACGATAGGAGATGGCCTATTGGGTCTAGCATTGGACTAGCCCATTCTATGAATTCCTACTAGCGTTGGACTAGTGGAAACGTACATTCATCCATCACATTCATTCATGGCTATGGAAAGCGAGTAGACATGCCAAACACTCGTAAACACGTAGCACATAACACTTAGCATGCTCGACTAGATGCAAGAACCTAATAAAGCAAATAACACATAGCAACAAAAGCAAGCAATCAAGCTAACGAACCTATTACATTTGCTAGCTAGGCACATGTCTTCAATAGGTCTTCATCAAGTGCTTTCCAAGCCCTATCTATTACAAGCCAAGAGGTGTACACATACCCCATAAAGAATAACTTAAATAAAAAGCAAAAGTAAAAATGAAATAAATGAAAGGAATTAAGGAAAGGCAAGGGAAACAGGTAAACATGCAATTCTC
This sequence comes from Coffea canephora, assembly GCA_036785865.1. Classification (NCBI taxonomy): domain Eukaryota; kingdom Viridiplantae; phylum Streptophyta; class Magnoliopsida; order Gentianales; family Rubiaceae; genus Coffea; species Coffea canephora. Next base: position 26,583,613 of record CM071913.1, on the reverse strand, counting down.
ACTTAGCATGTTGGATCACATAGGAGAGAAACAAACAAAAAAAAAATAAAAGAAGTTATACCTCCCTTGGAATGGTGCTCTAATGGGGTGAAATACTTATTTACCCTCCAAAATAATAAAAGAGTCAAGGCATCACTTTAATTAACAGAATAATCACATGACATGAAAATAAAAATGAAATTGAATTACTTAAAGCATCCCAAAGAAAGTAAACTATGAATGGTCAACCAATTAAGGCAAACAAGGACCCATTTGGGAAATTAAAGAAGTTTGAGGGACCAAATTGATTGATTTGTGGGATTTTCTGGGCCTTAGTGCAATTAGGCAGAAAATAAGGGGCTAAAGTGCGATTTTTGAAACATTCCCATACAGGTTTCATGCAAAGCTACGAAGGGACTTCAGTTCACTTCTGTAATCTTTCTTATTAAGCTTTCAGCAATCGAAACAAAACCCAAACACACAACTTGTCTTCCAATTCAGATTCCAAATCCAAACACAAGACTTTAAACTGGGCAGCGAACTACATAATCACCATCATCCAAACAAACAGAAAACTTAGAAGGATCTCATGCGAAAATCTGGAAAACATGCAATCATTTAAAAAACAAAAGCTGCTGCAATTCTCTTACCCACTTGGCCGAGAAAACATTCATGAAAATGACTCAACGCATTCTCCCTCATTCAAACACAACATCCAAAAGACTTGACTTTGAAGAAAACAAGAACTTCTGCAGCTTTTCGGTTTCTTATTCAAGTGATAGAATTTAGCAGCCCAACAGATTTATTTTTACTCAAAAACTGCTGCTACAAAAAGAACAGGACTTCAAACCTGTTGCAACTTAGATGCATACATGCCGAACACCACCAGAGAGTTCTAATTGTTTCACTAGCTAAACACAGAATGCAAAACTTGGGACAAGAGAGAAGAACAATGAAACAAGGCTGCTGAACCTGACGCAACTAAACTACATCAACATGTTACAGCAAATTTTCTGTTATGGACTCTCAAACGCACTTCTAACTCCAGATGTTGTTCATAGTGTTTCAGCAAAGCACTGATAACAAAACAAGCATGGTCAAACGAGTCTAAGCTTCAGCAAAACAAAGAAAAAGCTACCGCCATGTCTGAATTGCTGTAACAAGTCGAAAGATTCAAACTTGTTGCTACAACTCTCAGTCTAAAGACCCAAGAACAAAAAGCCATAATCACAAAAAGAACCTCAACATCATTCCTCAAAGCATTGAACAACATCCAGGTTTCTTACAAATCTATCATTAATCGAAGCGATCTACAAAGCAAAGCGAAAAGAAATCCTTACAGTCGCGTGGCTGACAAAGCTTTCGACAATAATGGTGCTGATGAATGCTTGTTCGTGGTTTTCCTTCCTACAACACTTTGTCTTCGACTAAGAATGATTTTTGCAGTCGGTTGCTCGTGAGACGTTGCTCAGGAACCGCACGCTAAGTCCAGAAATGGTGTCGAGATCTTCATCGTCGAAACCACCGCCTTGGCGAGCAGGCTGCTTCGAGCAGCCATTCATGTGCCTTCCCAGCATTATTTTGCAAACATCCTTGAACAAAAGTTCAAGATCTGACTCAGTAGATGTTCCAGATCACCTAAATTCTCCCATAAGAAACCGATTCCTTAGAGAAAATTGCCTCCGCAGGCATTAAAAAATCAGCATGAATAACAGATTTTCTGGAAGATGTTTCCTTCCCCGCTGTTGCTCTTTCCTCCTTTCTTTCAGCCCGTCACCTTCTTGCAACCCCAGATCCTTTCTTGTGTCTTCCTCGCCTTTTCAATGCCCCCCAAGCTTGAAGCTTTCTCCTTCCTTTGCCCCGATGAACTCCCCTTTTCAGTTTTTCTTTCTCGCCGCTGCCCAGCTATGCTTTCTAACCCTTTGCTCTCGCCTCTGTTTTCTTTTTTCTCTCTCAAAACCCTCGCCCTTTTGCCTTAGCCTCCCTCAGAATTTTTTCCATTTCCGCCGCTGTTCCCCCTCTCTGGTTTTCTCTTCTTCCTTTTAGTTTCCTCAGCCGCTGTTTTTTCCTAGCCGTCCAAAACTCTCAGCAATTGTCTCTCTCCAAAACTCTCTTTCTCTCTTGCGGCCCCCCTTTCACCTCTTGCCTCCCTTTCTTTTTATACCGGACCTCTACCCTAAACCCTCAAACACTCTTCTATATTTTGCAGTTAAGGGGCTCACCGAGCCCTCCCCTTGCAAGCTGCGAAAATATGCAGCTTGCATGCTACGGGCTCTTTTTTTTTTTTTTTTTAATCACTTAATTTAAATCGCAATAAAAATAATAATAATTCAAACAAACTTAAACTTAAATAAAATGTACAAAATTAATAACCAAAAGATAAATAAAAAGCTAAGATTTTCCTCTTTTTCCATTTTCATTCATTTTTCCTTCTTTTTTTCCTTTTGTTCCAAGAAATTCTATGCTAAAAGCTTAAAAATAAAAATAAAACTAGAAACTAAAAACTAAAAATCGAATAAAACTAACACGATAAATAAAAAACTAAAAATAAACAGTAAATGAAATTACACCAAAAATTTGGTGTCTACAGTTTGCCCCTCTTTGTCTGAGTTTTGGAAAAACTTGAGACAAAGAAGTAGACACCAAATACTTACCTGCGTTATTCGGCGGTGAACGTCTCAAATGATGAATGCTTTTAGAAAGGGGGATTGACCCCTTTTTGATAAAATTTTAAAATGGGATTGACCCAGACAAGAAATTTAAAATGCGGGACTGGCCCGAACAGGAATTTAAACAGGACTGACCCGAATGGGAATTTAAACGGGACTGACCCGAACAGGAATTTAAACGGGACTGACCCGAACAAGCTTTTAATCATGGGACTGACCCGAATAAGCTTTAAATCATGGGACTGACCCGAATTAAATGAAAATCATGGGACTGACCCGAATAAAGCGAAAACCATGGGATTGACCCGAATAAAATGAAAATCATGGGACGCACGCTAGTGGGACTGACCCACGGCTAGCAGCGGGGTAAATGAAATGCTCACTGGCGGGACTCACCTCACGCTTCAGCGGCTGTGAAAATGAAAGGCTCACTGGCGGGACAAACCCAGCTCCAATAGCAATGAGAATAAAATGCTCACTGGTGGGACAAACCCAGCTCCAGTAGCAATGAAAATAAAATGCTTTGACAATCGGACAGTGGGATCAAACCCGAGCCTGCCGTGATGAACTTGATTTGATTTTTGATTTTGATTTTTTGATTTTTGATTTTTTTTTTGATTTTTTGATTTTTTTGATTGATTTTTTGATTTTTTTGATTGATTTTTTTTATTTTTTGATTTTTTGATTTTTTGGTTTTTCTCTTTTTCTGATCTTTTGAGAGAATCTTTTCAAAATTTGCCCCAGTACGATGAATTGGTCAGTGGGATTAGACCCGAGTCTGCCTCAGTTGCACAGTATCCAAGCCCAATCGGGATGTTGGCGGCATAAAATCCAGGCCCAACTTGATATTTGAAATGTTTGGGATGTTGGCGGCACGAAATCCAGGCCCAACTGATCTTGGAATGTTGGCGGCACAAAGTCCAGGCCCAACGTGATCCTTGGAATATTGGCGGCACCAAGTCCAGGCCCAACTTGATATTTGTGATGTTGGCGGCACGAAATCCAGGCCCAACGGGATATTTGAAATGTTCGGCACGAAATCCAGGCCCAACTTGATATTTGTGATGTTGACGGCACGAAATCCAGGCCCAACCGGATATTTGGAATGTTGGCGGCACGAAGTCCAGGCCCAACTTGATATTTGTGATGTTGGCGGCACGAAATCCAGGCCCAACGGGATATTTGGAATGTTGGCGGCACAAAATCCAGGCCCAACATGATCCTTGGTGTAACGGCCCCACTTCTCCCTAGGGCGTACCCCAGGGTATCGGCGGACCGCCTGCCCAACTCTCGCCGGGACTCAGTCAGTTGCTATAAGAGAAGGCAAGAAAATCCACAAAACAATCGAAATAACAATAATTCCAAACTTAAACGTAAACTTATATACATTACTGTCTCAATGGAAGTACAACTGTCAAAATATAGGTTCTCAATTCACCATACAACCAGCCCGTGCCAAGCACTAGGGCGAGAACCTTTACAAAAGAAACCAAAGTACTAAAACGGCTAATCTATTCGTAGCTTCCGTTCTCGCACGTCTTCCCCTGCTAAGGAAAACAAAAACTAAAGGGATGAGCTGGAAAGCTCAGTGAGGTTCCGTACACATAGGCAACAAGAGAAACAAATGCATGTAAACAACAATTCACGATACAAGTACAATAAAGCGATAAACACCTTCATTAAAAGGATACGGCTCACAAGGAGCCAATCGTTCAATCATTCATTCATTCATTCTCCTTCCTTCAATCATTTGAAAATGCATTTTGTATAAGTAAAACCCCTCGTTCATTCATTCATTCATTTCATTCACCCCGTCCCTGGCTTTTGGCTAGGCTCCACCAACCTACAGGGTAATACTCGAGTATACCAAAATGTTCACCCAAGTTCCTAATCGCTCGACCGAATCCGACTGGCTCGAGACGACCGGTAACAAGGGGCAATGGCCAGTTCAGCCCGAAGGCCTACATTCATGCACAATTAACATTTTAATCGCTCAATCATTAAAATTTCACAATCATTTAGGCTAAGTGCGGTAAAGTACACACTCGCCTCTAAAATCGTTTTAGCAATCATTGAAAGCGTTTAACATGTTATCAATCACTCACACAAGCCATATAATCAGGAAATATAACAAATAAGGAACACTCACCTAGACACGCAAAACAACGCCCACTTCTCAATCACCAAGGAAACCTAAAATCACAAGGATCACATTACAATCCATCTAACATGATTTAGATGAAATCAACAATTACCCGACTACTCGCGAGTAAACGTAAAAAGACTTTCAAAGTGTAACGAGGCACTTGGATTCGTAGACAAGAATAACCCTAATGCAACCCAAACCAAGAAGGTTATAAAATCTCTAAGAGGAAACACTCACTCCAAACAATTCGAAATTCCAATAGAGCTAAGAAAACATTCTTTCGGAATTGCGTATGTGATTCAAAAGCATATATATACAAGTGGTCAATAACTAACCAATGCCTTGATAAAAATCGTGTGAAAAGGAGGACAAAATACTTTAACTTCCACACTTAAAACCTTGCTTAGAAACAATGCACTTATGGCCGATAAAACCCGAACTCATACCTCTATCGGTTGGAAAGGCTTAAGGACCATTTGAAGTTTGAAACGAAAAGGTATCATGTTTTCAAAAGATAAAACGGTCACATTATTTGCCAAAGACAATATACGAGTTCGAATAGAAATTTAGTCTTCGATCCTTTATTCAAAAAACCCGAAGACGCTTCCAAGGAAATACGTTCAATATGATACAAAATACATTTTCGAAAACCACTTTAACTTATTCATTTCACAAGAAAATAAACGGACGGCATGTCCCTTGTGTTTACCTATTTTTCCAGCCATTAATGGCTTCATTATTTTTCTCAAATCAGTCCCAACATGTCGTATAGAATAATCTCATGTCCAAAAGCCGTTCACTAGGCTTAAAGTCATATAAATACAACAATAACTATGAAAAGCAAACTAGAAACATTTTCAGATAAAACAATGCTTGACATCATTTTGCGGGAATGGCACTAAAGGCACTACGATTATTGGATTAGGGTGCAAGACCCACCGTTTCGAAGCTAAGAGATAGTGCTACAACAATGTAGAAGGTCACTCAGTCCAGTTTGTAGTGCAACTAGGTCAAAAATACAAGATACCAGATCAGAACCTCAAAAACAGGTGGACAAACCACGTTCTGGTTAACGAACTACAATTCGGTCTACTTAAGTCCAAATCCATTGATTCCAAAGCCAAAAGACAGCTAGGACATCAGGCTACATTTCTTTAGAAGACCTCAACAACCAGTTCAGAAGTATTCCTAGCCAAATTAGCTAATTACAGAAGCAAGTCCCAAGTTCGGATGAAACCAGGGTAGCAGGGGTATTTTCGAGTCTTATCACTCTACACTACTCCAATTGACCCGAAATTTTACAGGCACCTCAAACACATCAATACCTACAACTTTCATGTTTTAAGCAAAGGCCAATTCGGCCTCTAACTAGGGTGAACAGTGCCAGACAGAATTGAAGGGTGTGACACCCTAACTTTTCCAAATTTCCTTCTAAACAAAAAAATTTCTTGCTATTAACCATCATTTACATTAACTAGCCTCATTCTATAACATTTCCCTTCATCTTACATGGCCACAAAGACAACTTCAAATGCAAATAGAAAAATCATAAATAAATATAAAGCTTCACCATAATCCTTTAAACCCATGAAATCATTCACAATATAACATGTATAACCGCCACAAATCACTGCTATACCATAATCAAAGCAAGAAAGAACTTTCTTAATCATCTTACCTCACAATCTCAAGAAGACTAGCAATTCCAAGCTCCCCTTTAAAATCACTCCACCCAAAAGCTTTAACCTTCCAAGAAGCTCACTTGTATGGAGGGAATTAAAAATCTATTGGTGGAGTTTCAAGATTGAAGCAAAAATCAAAGATGAAGATTGAAGAGTTTTTCTCTCTTTGCTCTCAAAGCTCACGGCTGGACAGGGAAGAAATGAGATATTTTGGACCAAAAAGGTGGGATAAGAATGAAGGAAACAGTCGGTCAAAGCCTCTGACCGGCTGTGACACGTCACAATCCGGCCAGAATCTGGCCGGATTTCCGGCCGGATATGAGGCAGAGGCTAACTCAAATTTTTTTCAAATTCCCTCAACAATCCGGCCAGCAATCCGGCCAAGATCTGGCCGGATTTCCGGCCGGATTCGGCCCTTCCCCTTTTCACAAAATTTTTTCCTCTTTTCCGAATTCGATTGCCGCGCTCAACCGCACTTCTAACACATACACATATACACATATCTCACACACAAATGCACATAACAATGAACCTTCCATTGTTTAACCGAAAGGGTTAACAAATTTTTACTAAAAATGGAGAAAAGAAAATAAGCAAAAGGCCAAGAAAATTGAGGGAAGTTAGGGTTCTCACACTTGGAATGTTGGCGGCACCAAGTCCAGGCCCAACTTGATATTTGTAATGTTGGCGGCACGAAATCCAGGCCCAACAGGATATTTGGAATGTTGGCGGCACGAAATCCAGGCCCAACGGGATATTTGGAATGTTGGCGGCATGAAATCCAGGCCCAACGTGATCCTTGGAATGTTGGCGGCACCAAGTCCAGGCCCAACTTGATATTTGTGATGTTGGCGGCACGAAATCCAGGCCCAACGTGATATTGGAATGTTGGCGGCATGAAATCCAGGTCCAACGTGATGATGTTGGCGGCACGAAGTCCAGGCCCAACGTGCTTTTGTGAATGGTCAGTGGGATACGACCCAGTCCTGCCATCCAATTGGTCAAGAAATTGGATTTGATTTGTCAAGAAATTAAATTTGATTTTCCAAGAAACAAAAATTTGAACTCGATTTTTGATTTTTGACTTTTGAATTTTTCTGATTTTTCGAGAGAATCTTTTTCAAAAATAATTTGCCCCCAGTGTAGGGCCCTTTTCCCTTCTTTCTTCTCTTTCTTCAGCATCGGCCTTCCACATCACCAGATGCTTTTTCGTCGATTTCAACTATGAATACCTGCACATGGACTTACCAAAATATGACATGCACTTGAATTTTTGTGAAAAGAAACAACGTAATTGATTTAAAAAATGCATTATTTTGATTCTTGGACGAACTCCTCAATTGGACTACAAAAATATTTGCCCCTGTGTGGGCTTATTCTCACGAATTCTCATAACAAAAATTTGCCCCAGTATGGGCCATTTAATTGCAAAAACTTGTTTGGATGACTTTCCATTTATTTGAACACTATAAGAACTATGTTTCCTAAAAGAAAATTTCATGATGAATTTCTTGAAATAATACCAAATTACAGAAGATTTCTTCCTCACTTTAGCATTGATGCTTGAGGTAATGGGTCACCATTTCCAGTTGGCTCATCTTTTCAGTACCAATCAAGTGACTTTATTTCTGATTTTGAGGTGGCTAAGGAAAATGAGAGGTCATGATTTGTCTTATTTTTGTGTCCAAAGTTGTATGTAATCCCTTCAATACCACATCTTAGTGAAAGCAAAGAGTTTGTCACCCTTATTTTTTAAGAAAACTTAGTCAACGTATAAGCTTTATAGGCTTGCAACAAAATGGGTAGAAGCGATGGCTAAACCTGTGAAAACTGGTTATACCCCCATGATCACAAATGATTGATGGATTTCTTACGAGCATAATCCTCACTTTGGATTGTCATGAAGGAATAAGTCAACGATGGACTTTATTAGCTTGTAATGTGGCTTGAAACGATAGTTGAAGGATAAGTCTTTCAAGGACATTACACCAAAGATCGTATTTTTCCAAAATTGCCCCTATTCTGAACTCAAAGATCTCAGAATTTGTTTATATTCTTCTCATCATTCACCAGGGACTTCAGCGTCGAATTTTTCTGCATTTACTTTTCTTGCTTTGCTTTTTGCCTCTTTTTCCTTTCCCTCAACTTGGTGGGTTTTCACATAGTGAGTAGCATCAACCCCATACCCAGGCAATTCAGAAATACAGCTAAAATTTTCCGGCATCAGAAATTTTCTTGCCAGGGCCATTGCAAAGAATAGAAGTCAGGACTTTCGGCTTTTGTAATGGGGTCAGGTGGAGTGCTTATAAAAGTTAAGGTTTGAAAGCGGATTTCAAAAGTGGTTTAAAAATTCTGAGATCGCATTGTTACGCCAACCCTATTTTAGGGTTAAATCAGAATTTGCCCCAGTTTATGCTCAATTGAGGCCTTTTCTCTTTCATTTTCTTTCTTTTTTTCTTTTTTTTTTTATTTTTCGGCCTTTTGCCATTCTTTGAAATTTTCAAAATTTGCCCCAGTTTATTTGTGAACTGAGGTTCTCATTTCTTCTTTTGTCTTTTGATTTTGTGACTTTTCACTTTTTCACTTCTTAAAATTTTCCTTTTCAACTCAAACTTGCCCCCAGTGTGGGGTTTGCGATTCTCAGGGGTTGCCAAATGAAGTATTTTATTCTGAAGGATCAAAAGGGATAACTAGGGATACAATGTTTGATCGGAAAAGAAGAGAGCCTGACTTTTATTCCGTCCCTTACAATAACTCTGAAAGGAAACTTTCGTTAATGCGAAATTTTTTGCATGTATCTGAATTAACTGACTGAGGAAGACCCTTGTTTATCCATATCTGTGAAACATAGGCAGTCCGTGCGGACAAATCTCTTCCTTTTTTTTTTCGAAAATTGGAACCCAAGTGGAATCAAATTTCCCCAATTCGCGGTTCCCTTTCCCCTTTTCTTTTTTTTCTTTTCAAAATTTCCCAATCTCCTTCCCCAATGTGGGGTGCGATCATATGTGCACTCGAAAAGAACCACCAATTTTAGCTCAAATGAGGATGCAAGGTATGATCAGTGTTTAGGTTGTAGAAATGACGGCCAAAGCATCATTCTTACACTTCATGACAATCAACGTAACGCAATGCTCATTGAAAATCCACTCCCTTTTGATATTTGAAAATTTTCCATGTAGGGTAGTGATCATCAAGGCACTTATTTGAAACGAAATTATTCTTTTAAAGGCTCAAACGGGAGAGCAAATGATAAACTCTGTATAGATAGAGAAAAGAATGCTCGAAGTATCATTCCAAATTTTCAAAACAAACAAGAATAATGCACATTTTTGCTTTCACTTAGATGTGAATTGAATCGGTTAAACACAATGGATATTTTCAAGCAAAGATGGCCCCAATTTGCAATTTATCAATCAATGTGACTGATTTTATTCTGGGGTTAAGTGAAGGAGAAAAGGTATCTCATTTGGGCCTTTTGAGTGACCGTTCACCCTTTTCTGAGCACTCTTATTGTATAGCTCGGATCACCAACCTAGTGTACATGAGGATTTTAGAGAGTATACACTTGCGAAATTCAGGCTATAGGTTGAAAAAATCTCAATTTGGTCTTATTTCTCAAAATTCATCATGAAATCTCTAATGAGTAAGAATAAAGAATGAAATGTACATATACACAAGACAATAATTGTCCAAAAATTTTATTGCTGAAAAAGTTTGAAACAAAAATTCCTGTTCGATTACGATACAAATGAGAAGAGAGAAACTTGTAAAGAGCTCCACATATACACTTTTTGTCTCCTTTTCTTTTGGAACAAAATGTATTAACAAATCAAATATACAAAATTTTCCTTTGAAAAACAATTACAACATCTCTCAGAGGCTTTAGCGTAGAGCTTCCAGATAGATCATTTATGTTTTCATTGTAAGATCTGCCCAAAAATCACACAATACTTGCAATTTTGATACTTTATTAGATCCAAATTATCATCAGATATAGAAAAATATTTTCACCTTATTGAAGCATTTTTTTTTTATGAATGCAGGGGAGGGGGAAAACAAAAGAAAAATACCCAGAGTTAGTAATCAAGACTATAAAATCGGTATGCATGCCCTATGGGGGAACCCTTTTTGTGCCAAGGATAGGCCTAGCATGAAAATGCAATCCTCTGAGGTAGGCACTATACCATACCTGATGGATCTGATCAACTCATTGAGTGAAAAATAATTTTGAAAATTTGGTCAATTGGAGTGACGAGAGACACTTTGTCAAAATGAGGTCAACGTCCGAATGGATTGATCACTTTTGATCGATACACGAATTTGCAAAAACGCACGGGTTTGACCTTGACGAACTTCCTATCGAAGAGATTGAAATTCGTTGACCAAATTTTTCAGTGAAGCACGGGTCAAAACCCCGACTGATTCAAATTGCTGGATGCAATGGATGGTTTTCTCAAAATCTACTAGGTTTCTCAATTTGAAATTCGACATTGAAACCCTAATTGGTCAAATGGATTGAATGAAAATGACCATTTATTTAAAATCGACCAGATTACCCTAAAAAGGGAAACAGGTCGAATGAATTGAGTGAAGTTTAATAAATTACTCAAAATTGACCGAATCATCCTAAAAAGGAACTTGATCAAATGAACTGAATGAAATTGAGAAGTTTATTCAAAATCGACCAGATCGCCCTAAAAAAGGGTAAACTGGTCAAGCGAATTGAATGAAAATTTGATAATTTATTCAAAATTGACCGAATCCTCCTAAAAAAAGAAGTTGGTCAAATAAATTGAATGAAAATCGAGAATTTATTCAAAATTGACCAGATCGCCCTAAAAGGGTAAACTGGTCAAATAAAACGGACGAAATTGATGATTTATCGAAAATCGACAAAATTGCCCTAACTAATCAAATGAATTGAATGAAATTGGTGATTTATTCAAAAATCGACTAGATTGCCCTAAAAATGAGTGAATTGGCCAAATGAAATGAAGATTTATTTAAGAATCGGCCAGATGACCCTAAAAGGGTAAGTTGATCAAATGAATTGAAGGCAAATTGATAAAAATAGACTGGATGAAATTGATGAATGAAATGGTCCAATGGATTCAATGGAATTGGGAGCTTATTAAAAAAAATCAAGCTATCCACTGGTAGTTTCAAAAATTTATTACGATGCATTAGTCTATGAGCCTTCTAAAATCAAATTTTGGCCCCAATTTATTTATCGTCTCAATAGGAGGAATCATTTGTGAATTTTCTTCAAATTAATGTCCTTTTACGCAAGGAAATTTTACCAATTTTGATAAAATGGCCAAAAAGTGATTATTAAACGCTCATATTCCAAAGATCGCTCTATGAAAATGATCGGATCCTACCTTACCTTGTGCACTACCCCTTTGGATGGTACAACATGTAAACGTGCAAGTCTCTTTGGATTAAGTATCCGAGACACAAGGTGGCTTATTCCTAACACGGGATCCCCTAAATGGCATTCCCTTTCTAGGTTGGATGCATGATGCCATTTATCAAAGCAAATTAAATATGTGACAAATATGACCTAAAGGACATAAATAATGCATCGGGGGGAAAAGGTCTAAAAATGAAATGTACTTATTGAAAATTAAGTGAAATAACTGAAATTTAAACATGTGAGTTATCTTGTGGGTAGGTCACTAAAAGAATGCCGAAGAGCCTCTTATTGCTAAGGCACATGAATGCAAGCCAAGAAAACAAAAAATGGTTAGTGCAATTGATAGTACACATAACACATTGGAAGCAATTAAGAAAAGAAATATAATGAAAGCAATAAAAGGGGTGAACCCCTTCCCTCGTGCCTAATGTGCTTAAAAGAGGGTGAGGTTGACTCTAACCTAGGAAAATTCTAACATGGATGCATGAGGCTGGGGTTCACTAATGCGACTAGACTCGATAAGGCTTAAAAGGTCCCCAAGCCTTCAGACCTAAGGGAATGGGTCATCAATCCCAAGACCCTCGGTCGGTGGCTCGAGCGGTCCCCTACGTATTGCTATGGGCGTAACGCACACCATCCACATACCTAGAGAAACCATTCCTAGTCCTACAAGGCGGTGTGGGAAAGAGCCCACGAAAAATAAAAATAAAATGGGATAACAGTAAGTAAACGTGCACGTATGAAGTGTTCCCTATTTTGAGGGAAAGGGTTGAGAACCACGCGAGACTCTAAAGGTGACACACCCCCCCTAAATGCAATGCAAGCGCGAGATAAACAAGTAAACATACATCCAATCAACCAATCATACATTCGTGAGCGAGGGAGTAGTTTGAGATGTGTGCGAGGGAAAGGGGTCCTAAAAGGGAAAATGCAACCCTAATATTCAAAATGCAATGCATAAAAGGGGTAGAAAAAGGAAAAGAATGGCTAAATCAAATGCTTGGACCCACTTAGGATGTCCCCAGTGGAGTCGCCAAGTTGTCACGCCCCACTTTTTGATGTGAGTGTGGAAGTGTGTGTGTAGTGTATGTGAACGTGTGTAGAAGTGAAAGCAAAGACCGTGGGATTGTAAAATGCGACGGTTTTGGTCAAGTAAAGTTTAAAAGGGTTTTATGTATGAAAAATGGAGTCGCCACTTGGTATAGAGTTAGGGTGTACCAAGTCACCCAAAAAATGATTTTTTGTTTTTGAATGAAAAAATAAACAAACCCTTTTTGAAAACTTTTAGGTCTACGTAACCAAAGAAAGGGATCGGGGATCACGTTTGGTAAGGGAGAAGGCAAAGGCGGAACCTAAGGCACTCCCTTACTCTAGCCAAAGCTAGTTGCATGATTTAGCCCCACGTTTCCTAATTTTCTACCCAAGGTATGTATCGCATGTTGGATATGACTAGATGAATGCGAAATGGAAAGGAAAATGCAAACCTAAATCTAAATGTCTCTTATGAGATTTTTGGTCCCAATCACATGGGTTTGTGATGGCCAATAGGAAGAATCTCATAGAGGTCATAGGAAAATGCAAATGAAGACTCAAATATGTGCAAGTGTGAAAATGTATGAAGGATGCGAAATGTAAAAAAAAGGTAAGTGCAAGTGTGCAAATGTGATAAAATAAAGGTGTAAATGGATGAAAAATAGAATAGTAGATACATATAAGTGTAATTTTGAGTGCTATTTGTGAGGTGAGAAATAAATAAGTGATAAAAAGATGTTGAGAAAGTGTGGATTGAGAAAAATGAGAAAATGTGGTTAAAAGGTGAAGAGGTGATATAAAAAAGAATGCAAGTGTATGACCCTAAGGGGATGCATCAAGTCGGGCACGGGAAGGACTCCTAATTTTACGACTTCGATTTTCCTTTGGATTAGAAGGAAGAACTAGCGTGCTAAGGCTATTTTGTAGCCAAACTCGCTCGTTTCCCTTATCGAAAGGGGACTCTCAAGCAAATGTATCCTATAACTAGCATGAGGTGCAAAAATCCTAAAATGAGGGGAAAAGGGGTTCGAGGAGCATGCCAAATGATAAAAAACTAAGAAAAATGCATGAAATGAAGTGAAACATGCAAGCATGGACTCACGATAGGAGATGGCCTATTGGGTCTAGCATTGGACTAGCCCATTCTATGAATTCCTACTAGCGTTGGACTAGTGGAAACGTACATTCATCCATCACATTCATTCATGGCTATGGAAAGCGAGTAGACATGCCAAACACTCGTAAACATGTAGCACATAACACTTAGCATGCTCGACTAGATGCAAGAACCTAATAAAGCAAATAACACATAGCAACAAAAGCAAGCAATCAAGCTAACGAACCTATTACATTTGCTAGCTAGGCACATGTCTTCAATAGGTCTTCATCAAGTGCTTTCCAAGCCCTATCGATTACAAGCCAAGAGGTGTACACATACCCCATTAAAAATAACTTAAATAAAAAGCAAAAGTAAAAATGAAATAAATGAAAGGAATTAAGGAAAGGCAAGGGAAACAGGTAAACATGCAATTTTCACTTAGCACGTTGGATCACATAGGAGAGAAACAAACAAAAAAAAATAAAAGAAGTTATACCTCCCTTGGAATGGTGCTCTAATGGGGTGAAATACTTATTTACCCTCCAAAATAATAAAAGAGTCAAGGCATCACTTTAATTAACAGAATAATCACATGAAATGAAAATAAAAATGAAATTTAATTACTTAAAGCATCCCAAAGAAAGTAAACTATGAATGGTCAACCAATTAAGGCAAACAAGGACCCATTTGGGAAATTAAAGAAGTTTGAGGGACCAAATTGATTGATTTGTGGGATTTTCTGGGCCTTAGTGCAATTAGGCAAAAAATAAGGGGCTAAAGTGCGATTTTTGAAACATTCCCATACAGGTTTCATGCAAAGCTACGAAGGGACTTCAGTTCACTTCTGCAATCTTTCTTATTAAGCTTTCAGCAATCGAAACAAAGCCCAAACACACAACTTGTCTTCCAATTCAGATTCCAAATCCAAACACAAGACTTTAAACTGGGCAGCGAACTACATAATCACCATCATCCAAACAAACAGAAAACTTAGAAGGATCTCATGCGAAAATTTGGAAAACATGCAAACATTTGAAAAACAAAAGCTGTTGCAATTCTCTTACCCACTTGGCCGAGAAAACATTCATGAAAATGACTCAACGCATTCTCCCTCATTCAAACACAACATACAAAAGACTTGACTTTGAAGAAAACAAGAACTTCTGCAGCTTTTCGGTTTCTTATTCAAGTGATAGAATTTAGCAGCCCAACAGATTTATTTTTACTCAAAAACTGCTGCTACAAAAAGAACAGGACTTCAAACCTGTTGCAACTTAGATGCATACATGCCGAACACCACCAGAGAGTTCTAATTGTTTCACTAGCTAAACACAGAATGCAAAACTTGGGACAAGAGAGAAGAACAATGAAACAAGGCTGCTGAACCTGACGCAACTAAACCACATCAACATGTTGCAGCAAATTTTCTGTTATGGACTCTCAAACGCACTTCTAACTCCAGATGTTGTTCATAGTATTTCAGCAAAGCACTGATAACAAAACAAGCATGGTCAAACGAGTCTAAGCTTCAGCAAAACAAAGAAAAAGCTACCGCCATGTCTGAATTGCTGTAACAAGTCGAAAGATTCAAACTTGTTGCTACAACTCTCAGTCTAAAGACCCAAGAACAAAAAGCCATAATCACAAAAAGAACCTCAACATCATTCCTCAAAGCATTGAACAACATCCTGGTTTCTTACAAATCTATCATTAATCGAAGCGATCTACAAAGCAAAGCGAAAAGAAATCCTTACAGTCGCGTGGCTGGCAAAGCTTTCGACAATAATGGTGCTGATGAATGCTTGTCCGTGGTTTTCCTTCCTACAACACTTTGTCTTCGACTAAGAATGATTTTTGCAGTCGGTTGCTCGTGAGACGTTGCTCAGGAACCGCACGCTAAGTCCAGAAATGGTGTCGAGATCTTCATCGTCGAAACCGCCACCTTGGCGAGCAGGCTGCTTCGAGCAGCCATTCATGTGCCTTCCCAGCATTATTTTGCAAACATCCTTGAACAAAAGTTCAAGATCTGACTCAGTAGATGTTCCAGATCACCTAAATTCTCCCATAAGAAACCGATTCCTTAGAGAAAATTGCCTCCGCAGGCATTATAAAATCAGCATGAATAACAGATTTTCTGGAAGATGTTTCCTTCCCCGCTGTTGCTCTTTCCTCCTTTCTTTCAGCCCGTCACCTTCTTGCAACCCCAGATCCTTTCTTGTGTCTTCCTCGCCTTTTCAATGCCCCCCAAGCTTGAAGATTTCTCCTTCCTTTGCCCCGATGAACTCCCCTTTTCAGTTTTTCTTTCTCGCCGCCGCCCAGCTATGCTTTCTAACCCTTCACTCTCGCCTCTGTTTTCTTTTTTCTCTCTCAAAACCCTCGCCCTTTTGCCTTAGCCTCCCTCAGAATTTTTTCCATTTCCGCCGCTGTTCCCCCTCTCTGGTTTTCTCTTCTTCCTTTTAGTTTCCTCAGCCGCTGTTTTTTCCTAGCCGTCCAATACTCTCAGCAATTGTCTCTCTCCAAAACTCTCTTTCTCTCTTGCGGCCCCCCTTTCACCTCTTGCCTCCCTTTCTTTTTATACCAGACCTCTACCCTAAACCCTCAAACACTCTTCTATATTTTGCAGATAAGGGGCTCACCGAGCCCTCCCCTTGCAAGCTGCGAAAATATGCAGCTTGCATGCTACGGGCTCTTTTTTTTTTTTAATCACTTAATTTAAATCACAATAAAAATAATAATAATTCAAACAAACTTAAACTTAAATAAAATGTACAAAATTAATAACCAAAAGATAAATAAAAAGCTAAGATTTTCCTCTTTTTCCATTTTCATTCATTTTTCCTTCTTTTTTTCCAAGAAATTCTATGCTAAAAGCTTAAAAATAAAAATAAAACTAGAAACTAAAAACTAAAAATCGAATAAAACTAACACGATAAATAAAAAACTAAAAATAAACAGTAAATGAAATTACACCAAAAATTTGGTGTCTACAGATATTACGATTTCTTTATTTAAGACATTGTTTTGTTTAAAAAAAAAAGAGAGAGAAAACCCTAAATTCTAGAAACCCTAAAGTCTAAACAAAAACCCTAATTTACTTGTGACAAACGGTTTTCTTAAATCTCTCATTTTGAATCAAAACCCTAATTATAATCACTGGAATTGTAAAATCCCTCATATTTTCTTAAAATTCCTTTTTATTTGGCATTTATTCCCTTATAATAGCTATACTACTCATTTATATCTCCAATGTTTAGAATAAAGAATAAAATTAAGAGTTTTCCCTTTTGCATTCATCGTTAGGGTAAACTAAGGTTTTTTCGCCTATCTGTAGTGTGACTATCCGGTACAGAGAGTGGATCAAATTTGGTGATTAAGAGTGAGTTTTAGATGATATTAAGTGTGTGAGTAGAAGTGATAATAACAAGTTAATGAATTATAAGTGAAAACCCTAGTACGCGCGAAATAAGGAAAAATGGGTTGAATCGACGGGTACCGTTTGTTACCGAATGAGTGCACCACTTGAACACTATTTTATTACCTTAATCTTCTCACTTTTATTTCAGCAAAATTGGCCCTAAATATCTTCTTCAAAGGGCCGAAATTCTTGACCAGAAAATCAAGGAAAAGAACAAAAAATTGACTTCCAATCACAAGGTGACACTTGTCCAATTTTGACCCAAATGAATTCCTATCATCTTAACCTTCTTCAAGCTTCATTTCAGCCACCATTTCTGAACATTCCAGCCGTGAGAGTGAGAGAGAAAAGAGGGAAGAAACCATTCAATTTCCATCTTGTTTTTTAGCTTAATTTGAGTGAAAATCCAAAAACAAAACCGATTAAACTCTTCCTTTAGTACCTAAGAGGCTTTGTGTGGTGACACTTTGGAGGGAAAGGTTGTGGTTCTCTCTTGCTAGCAGCTTTGGTGAGTTATTATGGTTTCCTATCCTTTTCTTGCATTTAATCTTGTTAAAGTTTAGTTAGAAGCTCTTAATCTTGCCTTATGACGGTAAATTTGTTAGCTTGGAATGATATGTTGGAATATGGAGCTAGGGTTTATATTCTCAGCCTTGATTATGGTTATATACCTCTTAATTGATGTTATTGAGTTAGTAATTGGTGGGTTTGATGATAGAACACTTGTTGGATATGAAATTCTAGAGGAAAAGTTCAAATTCCAGATTTGAGTTTTGTTACTGCCCTGTTCTGCCCGGTTCTGTTTGACGATGATGGAGGCCAAATTAGGATTAGCACAAAACATGAAAGTTGTATATAATGATGTTTTATAGCGGCCTTCAAAATTTCAACTCAATCAGAGTAGGGTATCTTGTGAAATGACAAAATTGCCCCTGCTGCCCTGTTTTTGTCAAAAATGATAATCAGCCTCTGTAAGTGGTTAGTTTGACCAGAAATATTACCGAATTGGTTGTTGATGTCTTCTTAAGAATTATAGCCTTGTATCTTAGCTTTCAAATGACTTTGGAATTACCTGAATTGGAGTTGTGTGTGTTGAGATATGAGTGAATGAATCAGGACTGCTAGTTGAATTTCACAGTGAGCTTCGAACTGGAAAATCTGGAGTTATTTTGGTAAATTTGACCTAGTTAGGGTGAGAACTGGACTAAGTACCCTCCATCAAAGTTATATCTCTCTGTCTTAGCTTCAAAACGGTATATATTACACCTCAATCCGATAAGCATAGCCTCAGTTGTGTCCGTTACGCAAAACAACGTTAAATCTGTCTTCTTTTCCGGACATTTTCCTAGCTTGAATTTGTACTTGTACCACTTTGAGTCTATTAAACGGCTATTGAAATGAGATTATTTTGTGTGTGACTTTGGGATTGATTGAGGAAAAATGAAGCCATGATGGCTGGAAAAATAAGCAAATTTAGGGGGAATGCTGTCCAATTTTCTAGGCCATTTGGTTCCTTTAAGTTTGAGTTGCCTTTTGGTAGAAATGAAGGGCTTTTGGGTTGTTTGAGCCCTACGTCTTCATGTTACCTTTTCGTTCCCATAAAAAAATCATGTTTTACACCCTTGCATTAGTAATTATTTGGCGAGGCATGCGACTAGTAGTCGAGTCTCACTTGTGCATTCTGTTTACTCGATTTTGGATGTGGAACCTTCAATTGTTTTACTTTGGTTCTTTTAGGGTTTCTTGGCGATTAAAGCCACTATGGCATGAAAACTTTTGAAGTATCTGTACTTGAACCGGTGAGTGTGCCACTCCCCTGAATTATCATTAAACTGGTTTTCTGTACTTACAAATTGCTATTTGAATGTCTTTCTCGACTGTTTATCTTGTACGAGACGAGGGTGTACTTTATCACACTCGCTCTCTGGCCTGTGTGACTTGTTTCCTGTATATACTTGAATCTATTACCTGCGCCTGTTATAACGTCGTTTGGAAGTGTATCCAACGACTTTCTTGTTAAATCTGAGCTCAACCTCATGGGGAGTTGATTGAATCGAGCCAGCAAGGGCTTGGTCGAGGAAATTGACAATCCATGGGTGCCTGTTCTTGGGGAATCTATAGGTATTGGAGACTCTGGATTTCCGGTATACTCGAGTATTACCATTCCTGTTCCTGTTTGGCGTTCGGCCCCGATAAGGGGTATGTTTGCTGAACGGGATTTTGGCGTTAAAGTGGTGTTCTACTGGACTGGTTCCTTTATTTGAACATTGACGGAGGGTCAACGAGGCTGGATCAAGTATTGCAATGGGGAATTTGGCTCCTGAGAGCCACCTGTATCCTTTACCTTGTGGTGTTCATTCATTTCTCGTATTTGATGTGAATATGTGCCTTGAAAGTGATTTCTCACGAGTTCTACTATTTGTACTGTTTATACTTTTGGTACCTTATTGAGCTTTTAGCTCACCTCGTCCCGTTATCCTTGTTTTTCTTACAGGGAACCATCTTTTGGAACTTCGATGTTTTGAAGAATGAGTTGAGCTAGTTAGAAATTCTTTTGTTCTTTTGGTATAGCTCCTTGACAATTTGAAAACCCTAAATGTATCTTAATACAATGTTTCCTTGTGATTTGTAAACTTACTAATAGGTATATTTTAAAGTGTTCCTCATGTTTATGTGACATATGTATTTGGTAATGTACATTCTCTCATGTCAACCAAAGTTTACTTGTACTTGGTTGGATGGTGACGTGGCAGCAGCACTTCCATTTCGTTTTAATTTTCGTGGGAACATAGTACCAGAGAATTATTGTATTTTTTTTTGAATTTGGCTCAAACGGGTTGTGATTGTTATTTTCTCGAAGTTCTTTTGAGCGGTTGGTAGGGTTTACATTTGTTCCAGATCCGCAGTCCCGGCGAGAGCTGGGCAGGCGGTCCGCCGACCCCTTTGGTTCGCCTTAGGGCGAGGTGGGGCTGTCACAATTTTATCTCACTAATGTGTTTTTCTATCATCGTTAGCATCAAGTTTATCTCACTAACGTGTTTTTCTTTCACCGTTAGCATCGAGTATATCTCACTAATGTGTGTCGTGTTTTTCTATCGCCGTTAGCATCGAGTTTATCTCACTAACGTGTTTTTTCTTTCACCGTTAGCATCGAGTATATCTGACTAATGCGTGTCTTGTTTTTCTATCACCATTAGCATTGAGTTTATTTCACTAACGTGTGTTGTGTTTTTCTATCACCGTTAGCATCAATCTTATCTCACTAATGTGTTTTTCTATCACCATTAGCATCAAGTTTATTTCACTAACGTGTTTTTTCTATCACCGTTAGCATCGAGTTTATCTCACTAGCGTGTTTTTTTATCACCGTTAGCATCAAATTTATTTCACTAACATGTTTTTTCTATCATTGTTAGCATCGAGTTTATCTCACTAATGTGTTTTTTTATCACTATTAGCATCGGGTTCATCCCACTAACGTGTCTTCCTACTTCTATTAAGCTTGGGTTTTATCCCACTTACGATCTTTTATTTTTGAGCATTTTGAGCTAATCACTTTGTTTTGCATGACAATAAGTGTGTTGAACTAATCACTTTGTGTTGTTTGATTTAGTTCGCCATTGGAATAATGCAAGTAAGTATTTTGGTATCTACATCTTTGTTTCGAGTCTCTTCGAAACTCAGACAAAGAGGGGCAAGATGTAAACACCAAAATTTCATTTATTTAATTCAATTTTAGTTTCATTTTGTATTTAATTCAATTTTAGCTTTATTTGTTATTTAATTCAATTTTAGCTTTATTTTTATTTTTATTTTTATTCTTATTTTATTTTATTGATTAAATGATAGTTAGTATTTATTTTTGCTTATTTTTATAAATGAGGTTCATAATTTTTATTTTTAAGATATTTTTGCATTAAAATTCTGAAAAAGGCAAATTTTCACAAAAATATGTTTTAATCATCTTCGATTCGATTTCTTTAAAATAAATGAAAATTTTTGCAATGCAATTTCAATTAGGAATTAGCTTGTTCTTTGTTTACCTAAATTAATTTTTGAACAACAGAAATATAATAAATAAATAAACTAAGAAGATAGGTGGGGGATTTGCATGTTGGACAAGTGTGCTAATGGAGTATTAGACAAGTGTATTAGGGGAGTATTGAACAAGTGTTAGTGCATGCAAATAGGACAAGTGCCCCCATTTTGTTGATACCACATGCAAGGAGGGGGTAGGTGGCAAAACACTTGGAAGCTTAGGAAAATTTGAAAGAAAAAACAAACAAAAAGAAAATGAAAATGAGAGAGCTGGCGGTGAAGGAAAAAGAAAAATAAAAACAAGGGAGAGGCTGCAAAGGGGCTACGGGTAAGGGCAAGAAAAAGTTGAGAGAGCTGAAAACTAAGAAAAACTAAGAAAACTAAGGAAAAGCTACGAAAACTAAAAGGGGGAAAAGGAAGCAGGAAGACCAGAAGGGAGAAAGGCTAGAGAAAGAAAGGAAAAAGCAAGGGGAGGCTACGGGTTGTGGGCAAGAAGCGAGAGAGAAAGAGCTGGGAGTGGCGGCTGAGGAACAAGAACTGAGAGAGGGAAGCATCTGGGGAGAGTGAGGAAAAGGGAAGCTTTAGGCAAGATCAGAAAAAGAAAAGGAGGAGAGAAAGGGAGAAAAAAAAGGGTTTTTCGGGTAAAGGAGAACGGGGAAAGAAAGGGAGAAAGAAAAGTGAGGGATGTGACGCCCCGAAAAAAATGAGTTTGAGAACCCGGAAATTTTCTAATTTTATAGGGTTTATTTTTTTTAACGCCCGCCTTTTCTACATTTTCTTGATTAGAAAAATTTCCCAGATAAAGTTTATGAGCAAAAATAGTTTTAAAATGATTTTTCTAGTATCGGTTAGTTTTTGAGAAATTAAAAGCGTATTTTGGACGTGGGACCCGCTAGTGCGGTAAATGCATTATATTTTTGACAACTTGTTGGAATTTTGTATTAAGTGATATTATTTTACAAGGTGCTAAGAGATAATTAGAGGTTACTTAGATGGTTTAATCTTGGAGAGACAAAAGGATAAGATTAAAATCCTAGAGGACCATTTGTCACCTAACTATTGGACCTTGACTTTGACTTGGACTTGTCTTAACCTTTACTAAACCAAATTTTGACCCAATTTCTTCCATTTTTATTGTCTTGGCCGAAATTTTTGGTGAGGAAAGAACAAGAGAGAGTTTCTTCAACTTCAACTTCAATTCTTGCTCAAATCTTGAGTTCCAACCGATTAAATTGCAAATCACTCCATAAAACTTGCTAGCTAAGGAAGATTGGAGCTCTTGGTGGAGTTATTTGGAAGGTTAAGGTGCCTAGTTGTTCTCTCTCTTCTATTGTTAAGGTGAGTGGTGATTGAACTTCCTCCTACACTTAATGAAGCTTAAGTTTTGCCTAGTGGGAGCTAAAGTGCTGAAATTTGTGGTTTATTTCTTGGTTTGAGATGAATTGGTGAAGTTTTTGATTTATTGATGATTTTTCTGGTTTAATTTGATCATGATGTTGTGGCTGTCCATGATGGTTGGAAATGATGTTTAATAACTCTAGTAGGTGTAAATGATTGGTAATTGCAACCAATTTTGGGTTTGGAAGGAATTTGAGAAAGTTAGGGTTTTATATCCCCAATTCTGTCTGGTTTTGTATCTCATGGTTAGATGCCGAATTGGCCTTGGCTTAAAACATGAAAGTTGTAGGTATTGATCTTTTAAAGGTGCCTGTAAAATTTCAGGTCAATTGGAGTAGTGTGGAGTGAGAAAAGTCGGAAATACTGAGACTGGTCTGGGAAGGGGTGCTGCGAACAGGGTTGCCTTTTCACTCAATTTGACCGTGACGTTTCACCCTGATCCTCACCGAATTAGATTTTGGACAAAACATGAAAGTTGTAGCCAAGGCTATAAAATAGTTTCCTGTAAAGTTTCAGCTTGATCCGACCACTGTAGCATGTGAAATGACCGAAATACCCTTGACAGTTTTTGAAACCTGTTTCGCGCCCAGATTTTTGTTTTCGTGTAGTCTTCCATTTTCGATCATGAAAATGCACGATTTGGCCTTTGAGGTCTTCTGATGAAATGTAGCTTGATGTATTAGCTACCATATACCTTTGGAATTTCTGGATTTGGACTTGTAGAGCCTGAGTTATGATGTTTCCGCTAGAATGCGTTTTGGTGAATCTGTTTTACGTTTTTGATGTGGTATCTTGCCTTTTTGACCTGTTTGCACTCGAAACTGGGTTGAGTGACCTTCTGGAATATTGTAGCCCTGACTCTTAGCTTCGAAAGGGTGGGTCTTTCACCTTCATCCGACAATCGTAGCGCCTTTGGTACCATTACCGCAAAATGACGTCAAAACTATTTTTCTGGTTTTGAGCTTAACCTTCATTTTCGGACTTTTCCCTAGCTTGACTTGTGCTAGTACTACTTGGAGCTTGCTGAATGGCTATTGGATGAACTTATTTGTTTGACTTTGGAACTGGCTGAGGAAATAATGAAGCCATGATGGCTGGGAAAGTAAGCAAATTTAGGGGAAGTGCTGTCCGAAGTTTTAAAGGGTTTGATTGCTTTGAGTTTGTGATCTAAGACTTGGATTTGAGCAAGGCAATGTTATATGATGGATGATTTCTGAGCCATGGAGGTGAGTGACCTCAAACTACTTCTAAAGTGATTTATGAACCGTTTCTTACATTATTTACTTTTGAACTGTTTCCAAAGTTACTTTTGAAATGTTTTCTTGCATATCATGTGTGCTGGCATTTGAGTGTGCCTTGTTTGCTATATTTCTTGACTTCATGACTTGTATTTTGGTTGATAACGTGTTAAGCGCTTATAATGATTTCCAAAACGAGTTTTCGAGGCGAGTGTGTACTTTATCGCACTCGACCTCGATAAAGGTGAAATTTTCGATTGAAATGTTACTTGTGCATGAATGTAAGCCTTTTGGGCTGAACTGGCCATTGCCCCTTGTTACCGGTCGTCTTGAGCCAGAAGCGGACTCGGTCAGGCGATTAGGAACTTGGGTGAACGTTTGGTATACTCGAGTATTACCTATGTAGGTTGGTGGAGCCTGGCCAAAAGCCAGGGACGGGGTGAATGAAATGAAATGAATGACCAAATAAGCGAGGAAATGTCAGGAGAATGAATGTATCCTTTCATGAATGTTACTATCGCTTTCCATTGTAAATGTTTCTTGAATTATTGATAATCCATATTTACTGTTTTGCAAATGATGTAGTTGTTTCCGGATTTATCATTTAATTTATGACATCATTGCTATATGACATCATTGAAATTAACTATTGTGAAACCGAGTTGATTAATGATTTTCTGGTTACTCGCTGAGCTTTTAGCTCACCCCAAAAACTATTTTATTCCCCTCCACAGGGCTCGTGGCGAAGGAAGGACTTGTAGTACTTGTGCACGTGTATGGATGGCCTAAACTTTGTACAATTTTGGATTTGGAATTATTTTATGTATATTTGGGATTAGTTTCCGCTGCATTTGTGACATGTAATTATTGGAGACGGATGTGTATTTGTGGACCATTTGATGTATACTTGAGATTTGTATTGTATTTATTTGAGGACTGTAGTGAACGACTGAGTCCCGGCGAGAGCCGGGCGGGCGACCCGCCGAACCCTCTGGTTCGCCCTAGGGGGAGGTGGGGTCGTCACAGTTGGTATCAGAGCCATATGCCGACAGTTGGGACTTTAAGTCCTTCGTCTGGAAAAGCCCCGAGCCTCTCGTTCGTGAAGAGTCACGAAGCGAAACTCTCCGTAGGGGATGCCCGCGTGCGGGTGGCAAGCTGATAGGTACCCTGTGATGTGACCCTGAGAACTGTCACAGTTGGTATCAGAGCTTAGGCTTCAGATCTCTGTAGTGTATCCTAGGCTTGAAGTTTAGGATGCCGGACTGTGGGTTTGGTTTGAATATCAGTGATTCTTGCGGGATGTTTTGACTTGATTAGTACAAGATGGAATGTCGAGGACGACATTCTTTTAAGGAGGGGAGATTGTGACGCCCCGAAAAAAATGAGTTTGAGAACCCGGAAATTTTCTAATTTTATAGGGTTTATTTTTTTTTAACGCCCGCCTTTTCTACATTTTCTTGATTAGAAAAATTTCCCAGATAAAGTTTATGAGCAAAAATAGTTTTAAAATGATTTTTCTAGTATCGGTTAGTTTTTGAGAAATTAAAAGCGTATTTTGGACGTGGGACCCGCTAGTGCGGTAAATGCATTATATTTTTGACAACTTGTTGGAATTTTGTATTAAGTGATATTATTTTACAAGATGCTAAGAGATAATTAGAGGTTACTTAGATGGTTTAATCTTGGAGAGACAAAAGGATAAGATTAAAATCCTAGAGGACCATTTGTCACCTAACTATTGGACCTTGACTTTGACTTGGACTTGTCTTAACCTTTACTAAACCAAATTTTGACCCAATTTCTTCCATTTTTATTGTCTTGGCCGAAATTTTTGGTGAGGAAAGAACAAGAGAGAGTTTCTTCAACTTCAACTTCAATTCTTGCTCAAATCTTGAGTTCCAACCGATTAAATTGCAAATCACTCCATAAAACTTGCTAGCTAAGGAAGATTGGAGCTCTTGGTGGAGTTATTTGGAAGGTTAAGGTGCCTAGTTGTTCTCTCTCTTCTATTGTTAAGGTGGGTGGTGATTGAACTTCCTCCTACACTTAATGAAGCTTAAGTTATGCCTAGTGGGAGCTAAAGTGCTGAAATTTGTGGTTTATTTCTTGGTTTGAGATGAATTGGTGAAGTTTTTGATTTATTGATGATTTTTCTGGTTTAATTTGATCATGATGTTGTGGCTGTCCATGATGGTTGGAAATGATGTTTAATAACTCTAGTAGGTGTAAATGATTGGTAATTGCAACCAATTTTGGGTTTGGAAGGAATTTGAGAAAGTTAGGGTTTTATATCCCCAATTCTGTCCGGTTTTGTATCTCATGGTTAGATGCCGAATTGGCCTTGGCTTAAAACATGAAAGTTGTAGGTATTGATGTTTTAAAGGTTCCTGTAAAATTGCAGGTCAATTGGAGTAGTGTGGAGTGAGAAAAGTCGGAAATACTGAGACTGGTCTGGGAAGGGGTGCTGCGAACAGGGTTGCCTTTTCACTCAATTTGACCGTGCCTTTTCACCCTGATCCTCACCGAATTAGATTTTGGACAAAACATGAAAGTTGTAGCCAAGGCTATAAAATAGTTTCCTGTAAAGTTTCAGCTTGATCCGACCACTGTAGCATGTGAAATGACCGAAATACCCTTGACAGTTTTTGAAACCTGTTTCGCGCCCAGATTTTTGTTTTCGTGTAGTCTTCCATTTTCGATCATGAAAATGCACGATTTGGCCTTTGAGGTCTTCTGATGAAATGTAGCTTGATGTATTAGCTACCATATACCTTTGGAATTTCTGGATTTGGACTTGTAGAGCCTGAGTTATGATGTTTCCGCTAGAATGCGTTTTGGTGAATCTGTTTTACGTTTTTGATGTGGTATCTTGCCTTTTTGACCTGTTTGCACTCGAAACTGGGTTGAGTGACCTTCTGGAATATTGTAGCCCTGACTCTTAGCTTCGAAAGGGTGGGTCTTTCACCTTCATCCGACAATCGTAGCGCCTTTGGTACCATTACCGCAAAATGACGTCAAAACTGTTTTTCTGGTTTTGAGCTTAACCTTCATTTTCGGACTTTTCCCTAGCTTGACTTGTGCTAGTACTACTTGGAGCTTGCTGAATGGCTATTGGATGAACTTATTTGTGTGACTTTGGAACTGGCTGAGGAAATAATGAAGCCATGATGGCTGGGAAAGTAAGCAAATTTAGGGGAAGTGCTGTTCGAAGTTTTAAAGGGTTTGATTGCTTTGAGTTTGTGATCTAAGACTTGGATTTGAGCAAGGCAATGTTATATGATGGATGATTTCTGAGCCATGGAGGTGAGTGACCTCAAACTACTTCTAAAGTGATTTATGAACCGTTTCTTACATTATTTACTTTTGAACTGTTTCCAAAGTTACTTTTGAAATGTTTTCTTGCATATCATGTGTGCTGGCATTTGAGTGTGCCTTGTTTGCTATATTTCTTGACTTCATGACTTGTATTTTGGTTGATAACGTGTTAAGCGCTTATAATGATTTCCAAAACGAGTTTTCGAGGCGAGTGTGTACTTTATCGCACTCGACCTCGATAAAGGTGAAATTTTCGATTGAAATGTTACTTGTGCATGAATGTAAGCCTTTTGGGCTGAACTGGCCATTGCCCCTTGTTACCGGTCGTCTTGAGCCAGAAGCGGACTCGGTCAGGTGATTAGGAACTTGGGTGAACGTTTGGTATACTCGAGTATTACCTATGTAGGTTGGTGGAGCCTGGCCAAAAGCCAGGGACGGGGTGAATGAAATGAAATGAATGACCAAATAAGCGAGGAAATGTCAGGAGAATGAATGTATCCTTTCATGAATGTTACTATCGCTTTCCATTGTAAATGTTTCTTGAATTATTGATAATCCATATTTACTGTTTTGCAAATGATGTAGTTGTTTCCGGATTTATCATTTAATTTATGACATCATTGCTATATGACATCATTGAAATGAACTATTGTGAAACCGAGTTGATTAATGATTTTCTGGTTACTCGCTGAGCTTTTAGCTCACCCCAAAAACTATTTTATTCCCCTCCACAGGGCTCGTGGCGAAGGAAGGACTTGTAGTACTTGTGCACGTGTATGGATGGCCTAAACTTTGTACAATTTTGGATTTGGAATTATTTTATGTATATTTGGGATTAGTTTCCGCTGCATTTGTGACATGTAATTATTGGAGACGGATGTGTATTTGTGGACCATTTGATGTATACTTGAGATTTGTATTGTATTTATTTGAGGACTGTAGTGAACGACTGAGTCCCGGCGAGAGCCGGGCGGGCGACCCGCCGAACACTCTGGTTCGCCCTAGGGGGAGGTGGGGTCGTCACAAGGGAGAGAGAAGATAATCTGAGAGAAGTAAGAACGGAAGGAAGGTGGTGGCTGAAGAACCAAAGAAGGATGAAAGAGCGCAAGAGGCAGCGGGGAGAGAAAAGAAAATAACAAGCAAATTTTCTGGAAAAATCCGACGTCTAGGTTGAGCCATCATCTCATTTTTGATCATTTTCTGACTATATCCCAAGCCCTTATACTGATTTCTTGGCTTCTCCGTTTCCCTGGGAGGTTCCTTAACAACATTTGTTCAGAAATAATTCAGAAAAAATAGTTCCAGATCCATCAAATTCAAGCCCAAACTCGCGAAGTCATCAGCTCGGGGAGGAATTTTGCAGCACAAAAGTTGACTTTACCTATATAAGGGTTTTGCAAGGATCTGAAATTTGTTTGGACTCTTAAAGAGCTAAAGGTAATCATTCCATCCTTTCTATTCATGGAATATTGGTTTTATATCAGAGGCATCAAAATCTTTGCTGCCATGACTGTCACCGCATTCTTTCTCATTCTTCCTTCCTTGTACTCATTATTTGTGCATCTGGTAGGGGGGGAAGGTTTTGATTCATGGTTTTACGTTACGTGGTGTTTTCTTTGCTGCAAAAAGGGAGTAAGAACATGTAAAATACATCAATCAGAGATGTTCCATCCCTGACAGTTTATTTCTTTCTTTTCTGTTTTGTTTCCTGCGTGAGAATAGCTAAACAGTGTGGTTAGAATTTCTGTGAAACCCACGATCATTGGCACCGATTTTATTACCTTTTAGGTTATTTTATTTTATTTCTCTCTCAATAATTAAAAAAAAAGGTGAGGTTACTGAGTAAAAAGGAAAAAAAATAAAAATAAAAGAAATAACTGTAAGACGGGGCAAGGGGTACTAATATAAGTAGTGCTAGGTTTAGGGTTTATTGAAACCCTAGACAGAAAAATAAGCCCAACCTTACGTTTCTTTCGTCTGCCTTCCTAGAGTAAGAGCCGTCAGAGAGGAGAAAAGAAGAAGCAAGCGTCACCGTCAATCAATCAGACAACTAGGCCCCTAAACCTGTAAGTCCCAAATTCACGTGAAACTTCTCCTTTAAGTTCTAGTAATCGAATTAATTATTCTAAAGATTTTGTGGATATATATTATTGTTATATACATATTGATATATGCGGTTCTATAAGAGATTAGGAGGATTCATGTTTGGATTAGTAGGAATAGGGTGATAGATTATAATTTTGGGATGAATAGATTACCCAATCCGTTAAAGGAAAAAAAAAAGGAAAACGAGGGAAGAGCAGCGGCGGCTGCCGTTGCCCTGTTGTTGCTAGGCGTTGCGGAAGCAACGCAACAAAAGAAGAAAAAAAACAAGGGGGAAAAAGAGGGAGCCGTCGTCATTAGCGGCAGAGAAAGGAATTGCAAGGTTGGCCGAAAGACCCAAACGAAAAACAAAAAAAAAAGGACTTGCTGGCGACAACAAGCAAAGTCAATGGTTGGCCTTTTCGGCCAACCACTGAAGAGCAAGGGGTCGCCAGAAAGTCTGGCGACCATGGTCAAAGATGGTTGGCCATTTGGCCAACCATGGGTCCTACCCAAGAAAGGGGAAAAAAAAGAAAAAAGAAAGAAAAGGGGGGCAATTCAGAGGTGGACCAAAATATAGTATAAATTAGTAAAGGTTTAATAAATAAATTTTAAATATAAGTAGTCCATTTTTATAGTTTATCATGGGTGTTAAAATTCAGGATCCAATCTGAAGTGGTTGTTAGAATTGAAGGGTTAGTTATTTAAAATTATACTTAATTGATTAAGTCTAAGATACTTAAATAGAAATTTAAAACATCTTAATCTAACCTTATAAGACAATGTAAGATAAGTTCTAGATTGTTGAACGAAATGCTTAAATAATAATAATAATAATTAATAAAATAATGATAGTAAGAATAATAACCATATAGACATGGAGGAAATACATTAAGGATATAAATGAAAATAAAAGTATAAATACGAGTTCAATAAACTAAGGCAATAATGATAATAATAAGTCAATATATATAGGTACATGTATACATAAATAATAATAACACCTACACACGCACAAAAGCGGAAATAAAAGGAAAGGTAATAGTAACTAATTAACATATATATATATATATATATATATATATATAAGTGGTAATAAAATAAAATTAGCGATGACGAGGATGATAATAATAATAATGAATAATTATAAATTATAAATAGATATAATAAGATAGCAGTCAAGATACTAAACATGATTATGAATAATTGTTTTTCTTTTAAGTTGGGAAACTTTACAAAAATGGGAACTTTCCAAATTAAGAAACTTTCTAAAATAGAAACTTTCCAAATTAGGAAACTTTCCAAACATAGAAATCATCCAATTTAAGGAAAATACTATTAGGGTTCATATAATGGTTTAGACACGAATTCTCGACTTACTTAGAGTTTGTATATTTATGCATGTATAGGAAGTAACAACTAATCAGAAAACCTATGCATTTGATAGGTACGACACAAGTTTAAAAGATCTAACGTAACCCCACCCGAGCAGTCAGACAAAGGTAGGTGGTACTTACCCTTCTGAGATTTCAAATGTGCAAAGTGAAATTCTTGTTTAAATCCTATTTTGTTGTGTTGATTCGAAAGGTGTTTGATTAAATGCTTTGCTTGAATATTTATGAAAGTTATATTTTATTATACAAAAATGGACCATGTGACTTATTTGAAATGTTTTGATATGTTTCTTATATACGAAATGAGTTGAATCTTTTATGAAAGCAAAGATTTATGTATACGATATATGAAATGAATTTTGAAAAGTAAAGCTCAGAGCAGTCATGGAATAGACGGTAGGGGCTATAGTCCTGTCTAATCGCCATGGTAGCTTGGTATAAAGCCCAGCCGATTGGTGAGGTCATGGTAGCCTGGTATAGAGCCCAGCCGATTGACCGATTGATAAAGTCATGGTAGCCTGGTATAAAACCCAGCCGATTGACCAATTGATAAAGTCATGGTAGCCTGGTATAAAGCCTAGCCGATTGACCAATTGAGAAAGTCATGGTAGCCTGGTATAAAGCCCAGCCGCTTGACCCAAGAATGAAATGAGACCAATCGGTAGTCATGAAACCTATTGCCTATCTAAAAGGGGTAAAATCTCTAGACTGAGTACTCAGTAGCCGGTCATTACGTGTACTTGTTATGAGCTGAACTGAAAGAAGGTTTATGAATGGATATGAAATGATTTATGAACTGTTTTGAAATGATACATGAATGGATATGCGACGTTTTATGGGATGATTCATGAATGGATATGAAGATACTTATGAATTGTTGCAATGTGATTTATGACATTGCGATTTCTCATGTATGGTTGTCAATAAAGTGCTTTTAAATTCCTTGTTATTCTTTACTACTGATTGTTTTATAAGTGTCGTTACTTTCAAAATTATAGAGGTGATTTATGTGCAAAGGATTTGATATGTATCTATAAAGTTACGAGTACATGGTCCAACAGGGGGTAAATATTACCTACTGAGCGATGTATCGCTCAACCCACTTCTTACCATTTTTGCAGATTCTGAAGAGTTTGAGTTGGTTTACGTAGAAGACCCTGAAAATGACTTTTATTAGCTTTAGAGGAATAGAAGTTGGCAGGCTGGCTACGTCCAGTTGTTTGTCTTATTTACCTTTGTTTCCGCTGTTTCTATTGGAGAATAAATGTACGAACGTTTTGATTTTTCGTAGACTTCCTTTTATATGTAATTCGTACCGCACTTTATTTAGTTAAATTATTTAGTACTGTCAAGTTAATTAGTCAATGTAGCCTTGTATTCCTGAGTGGGACTTGGGAGTATGGCGGATATCATGTGACGGGCACGTGTGGGCTCGGGCGTGACATTTTTAGTGGTATCAGAGCTTAGGTTATATGGTCTGGAAGTATGTGAAATGGTTTTTGAGGTATTAGGGGTTTTGAGAATTGAAATGAGATGAAAAGAAAAAGAGGGTTAAAGGAAATAAGTCATTCATCTGATTTTTAATGTTATCAAAGTTTAGGTTATGCGATCCAGAGGTATGTTGAATGATATTTGTAATATTAGTGATTTTAGAAAATGGGAATGAGGTTGGATAGAATGTTGTGAAATAATAGATTTTCATAATATTTAATAATAACAGAGTTTGAGGTACGATTTACTCTTTAGATGAAGTACACCCTAGGAAATGATCAATTGTGACTAAATAAATAAGCTTGAAAATTTGCATGTGTGAATAGTTGAAATGGTACAATTGGTGTTTATGATGTCCTTTTATTGGATGTAATTTTGGTAGTACACTCTACGTTTAAGATGTTGAACGTGTAGGAAATATTATATGTATTTGAAGTATTGTCTATTGGAAATTAAAAGGAGATGGAAAAATAGATCAAAAGAAATAAGAGATTGCTGTGATTTTTTTAATTGTATCAGAGCTTAGGTTTTATGATCCGGAAGTGTGAGAAATGATGTTTGGATATTAATGATTTTGGAAATGGAAAGGAGATGCCAAACGATCAAGAGATTCCTATGATATTTAGTGGTATTATAGTTCAAGTTGTAATAGTTGGAAGTAGGTATAAATATACTGAAGATATTTGTGATTTTGAGAATTGGAATGAAATGGATAAGGGATAAAAAGAAAATAAGTGGCTCCATAACATTTAATGGTATTAGAATTTTAGGTTACGAATTTACTGGAATGACCTCAGATATTGAGATGATGATTATTTTTAGTAAGTGGTGACTATATGTATATGTTAAGTTGAAAAGGTAACCAAGCCCACCGACAAGATATGATTGACACTTACAAAAAAAAAAGAATAATAATAATAAAAGGTTATTTAGGGTGTTCTTTTTGTAAGTTTTGATCTCTATAGTACATTTCAAGTTTATCATTTAGGATGTCAGATCTATGGATAATCTTATGTCTAGTTGAAGTCTAGTATAGAGAAAATTGAAAATATTGAGGAAATTAGAGTGCACAACGAAAGTATGAATGATCAACAATATGATGTCATTGAACGCAAGCAATACACGTTGGATCTTGGAATTTTGTTGACTTATTTTGAGATTTACAATAATTAGATCTAATGCTCAAGACATTATTAAACTAGTTGATATTATTAGTTCGATAAATAATTAGATCATGATCAGGCAATAAATATTTTATAAATTTCTTACAATTTATAATTTTACATACATTTTACCTAAAAAAAATGAATAAACGGTGAAACCAAAATTTTATTTGCACAAATGGTTTTTAATCAGAATTTTTAAATATGTACCTTTACCTTACAGTTGCTTGGTAAATATAGTTTCTAAATATTTATGTATATATCTATATAAAAAAAAAGAATAGCTATATTGAATAATTATATCCTACAATCTTGTGCAAAATATTTGTTTTTACTCACCCAATCTCAAAAGAGCTTTAGATAAAAGTATGCTACAAAAAAAAAATATTTTTTTCCTTATCGTATAGAAAAATCTAACAATAATTCTTGATAAATTCTCTTTGTACTCTAAATTCTAATGCTAAGAAGTATAGTTAGTTGACTTATGTATTCAAAACACTTTCAGTTTCTAAACGTGTATGAGTTCGAAATTCTATACATAGATAAATATTTTGCTAGAGTTATGATAGCGTTATTATATTCAAATATGAGAATTTGACAATAATTTTTGTATAAAATTTTCTAAATTTTTGTATAATCAAGAAGTTTGTGAAACGATATTTGGGATATTAATGTTTTCGGAAATTGAATTGAGCTAGGAAAAAGAAAATGACTAAAGGAAATAAGATTCCCATGGCATTTAGTGGTATAATAACTCAAGTTATAAGATCTGGAAATAGGAGTGATGCTATTTGAGGTATTATTGATCTTTTTGGAATTTGAAATGAGGTAGATATGAGATTTGAGAGAAGTAAGGGATTTCCATCACCAATTACAAATACAGTGGGCAGGAACCCATATATCGAGATAAGGATTATTTGTGCGATAGTGGATAAGTAAGTTGCGATAGAATGTGTGACAAAAGAAGAAATGGTACTGTTAGTGTTTATGGCATCCCTTCTATAGGTTGATCTTTATAGAGCGGTATAAACCGATATTTAAATTGTTGGATTTGTGAGAGATATTATGTTCGTTTGCGCTATATAAATATGAAGATAGGAGGTATAAGAAAAAATAAGAGTGCGTAGCAGAAGCTTGATGGAATTAAATAAGGAAATCCAATTTAGACATTACAGGAATAATCCCCAAGATGTATTGCAAGAACATTGGGAATCTTGTTAATTTATTTTGATGTTTATATCTTGTAGGTTTCGAAGACGAAACCTTTAAAAGGGGAGAGAATGTGATATCTAGTCTGAAAATGAATTGCGAGAGTAGTGTCGGATCGGGATCTTAGGTTCACGTCTAAATTTTGGTCGTCATACCAAGAGATTATAGGGATTGATATTTAAGATTAAATACCGCCTTCTATCCCCAAATGAATAGATAGTTAGAAAGAATTGTACAGATATTGGAGGAAGTTCCTTTAAGAATCGTAGATCGAAAGGATCAAGTCCTAAGGAGAAGGACCATACCCTACGTCAAGGTGCAATGGACGAACCACACACTGCGAGAGGCAACGTGAGAGTTAGAAAAGGACATGCGGAATAGGTACCCATACCTCTTTGATCAAGGTACGCAAGTTTCGGGGACGAAAGTTTTCATAAAGGGGTAGAATGTGAAACCCACAATTATTGGCACCGATTTTATTACCTTTTAGGTTATTTTATTTTATTTCTCTCTCAATAATTTAAAAAAAGGTGAGGTTACTGAGTAAAAAGGAAAAAAAATAAAAGAAATAACTGTAAGACGGGGCAAGGGGTACTAATATAAGTAGTGCTAGGTTTAGGGTTTATTGAAACCCTAGACAGAAAAATAAGCCCAACCTTACGTTTCTTTCGTCTGCCTTCCTAGAGTAAGAGCCATCAGAGAGGAGAAAAGGAGAAGCAAGCGTCACCGTCAATCAATCAGACAACTAGGCCCCTAAACCTATTAGTCCCAAATTCACGTGAAACTTCTCCTTTAAGTTCTAGTAATCGAATTAATTATTCTAAAGATTTTGTGGATATATATTATTGTTATATACATATTGATATATGCGGTTCTATAAGAGATTAGGAGGATTCATGTTTGGATTCGTAGGAATAGGGTGATAGATTATAATTTTGGGATGAATGGATTACCCAATCCGTTAAAGGAAAAAAAAAAGGGAAAAGGAGGGAAGAGCAGCGGCGGAAAAAGCTTGGGGAAGGGGGAAAAAGCTTCTCGTTAGTTGCTTTTGTACTCTTGGCCTAGTTCTGTGCACTACCGAATGACCCCCTCATTTCTATAGAATTTCATTTGCTTATATCGGACTGACTGTTACTGTGTGAATTGTTGATATAGTCGTGTTATATGTATATTTGCTTTTGAATTGATTCGGACGTATTATATATATATATATATCTGACTTACTGACTTCGTTAGTTTGTATCTTGTATTCGCGCCTCGAACCTAGATTAGTTAATCCAATGGAAGGAACGCGTAGTGGACGAGGCCGGGGCCGTGAACGTAGGCAACTCTCGAATGAAAGGGAAAATCAGGAACCAATGCCTGAACCCAATCCTGAACCTGGAGTGGATCCTAACATTCAGGTAGCTACGGCTATCCAGCGCATGACTGATCTTTTAGCCCACGTAGTAGAGCATCAGGGCCGAAACCCTAATCCTCAACCTGGAAACCCTGGTAACCATATAGAGGGGGAGGATAGGGCTCTCGAACGATTTTAGAAGTTCTCGCCACCGAAATTCCTTGGGAGACCAGACCCTAACGTGACCGAGAGGTGGCTAGAAAAGATGATTGATATCTTTGCCGCGTTACACTACACTGAGGAGCGACAAGTGACATTTGCCGTCTTCCAACTGGAAGGAGCGGCCCGATTTTGGTGGAATATCATAAGACTATAATGGGACAGAGAACAAACACCGAGGACGTGGGTGAATTTCATGAGGGAGTTCAACACGAAATATTTCCCACCTCTGATTCAGGAAAAGAAAGAAGATAAGTTCATTAGGCTTCGCCAAGGAATTCAAACTGTCGTCGAATATGAGAGCCAGTTCACCAGATTGTCTAAGTTCGCTCCCGAACTAATTGTGACTGAGCAAAGGCGGATAAGGCATTTTGTCCAGGGATTAAATGTTGAGATTCAGAAAGACCTGGCCGTAGCCCAAGTCAGTACCTTTAGTGATGCTGTAGAAAAAGCTCAACGAGTTGAAAATGCGAGGTTACAAGTCAAGAACTTCCAAACCAAGAAAAGGGGATTTCTTGGAAGTCGTTCAGAGCAAGGGGATAAAAGTATGCCTCCTAAAATTGGAAGGGAAATGGAGGAGTACAACTACCAAGGATATCAAGTGGTATATCACCGAGAGGCTCAGTCTCTGCTTCCCATGGTCCCTGCGGTTATTGTGGGAAGCCAAATCACACGGAGGATGTCTGCTGGAAGAAAGGAAGAAAATGCCTACGTTGCGGGAGTGCAGATCATCAAATCGCTAATTGCCCAGGCAGATCTCGAGAAGGCGGTGATAATCGACAATGAACCAATACCAACTCTAACCAGTCGAAGGGGGAAAGGACTGGACCAAAGGTGTTGGCTCGGGTATATTTCCTAGAGTCACATCAAGCCCCTGACCCGTTTAAAGACTTAGAAGGTACGATACGCCATTTACGTTAGATTTTATAGATCCTGGTGGTAAGAAAATTTTGAAAACGAAATTTTTTTTAAGGGGGAGAGAGTGTGAGAACCCGTGAATTTTCTTATTTTCTAGGCTTTATTTTATTTGATTACACGCTTTTTATGCATTTTCTTTATTAGGAAAAAAATTTTCTAAATAATTTTATGAGTAAATAGGGTTTTTAAATTATCTTTCTAGTATAAATTAGGTCATGCAGTTTTAAGAGTATATACCGGATGTGGGACCCACTAGTGCGTTAAGTGTGGTTAATTCGGCCAATTAGGTTAAGTTTTGCATTAAGGGATTCATTTACCACGTGTTAGGAGCTAATTGGAGGTTAGTTAGATTAATTTGTAAGGAAAGACAGAAGGATGAGATCAAGCATAGGAATGGACAAGTGTCAAGTAACTATGCAAGGTGAAGGGGACCATTACACATATTTTTCGTGAGGCGAATGCCGTGGCAGACAACTTAGCTGCTTTATCTCTGGAGAGTCCATATGTTACTTTCCAATCTCATCAG
This sequence comes from Coffea canephora, assembly GCA_036785865.1. Classification (NCBI taxonomy): domain Eukaryota; kingdom Viridiplantae; phylum Streptophyta; class Magnoliopsida; order Gentianales; family Rubiaceae; genus Coffea; species Coffea canephora. The sequence goes on along the minus strand of CM071913.1, from coordinate 26,545,845 downwards.
CAATTTCCAAGTAGAGCTCGGTCGTTGATTAATTTGGATGCAATAGGTTATCCATATATTCGCAACTTTAATGTTTAGGAATAGTACTCCTAGTTCTCTGGCATGTATTGAAGGTTGGGACTTTTCCCTCTTTCGTATTTTTAGCGTTTGCAATTAATAAAAGTTGGGGAGTTTTCCCCTTTTGGAAAAAAAAAGTGTCAAGTAACTATTGGAGGATGACTTTGACCTACTATTCATCACCTTTACTAAATACCAAAAATTGACCAAAATCATCTTCATTCTTCTAGCATCTTGGCTGAATTCTTGAGGAGGAAAAATAAGAAGAAAGCCTTCAACTCCAACTCCATTTTCTTGCTCAATCTTGTGAATCAACCGTTAAAATTCCAAATTCCTCCATAAAAGTCACTTGCTTAGGAAGATTGAAGGTAGTGGTGGAGTGATTAGAGAAGGGAAAGGACTAAGCCATCACCTTTCTTCAGATTTCAAGGTATCATGTCTAGCAATCCATTCTTTGTTATTAATAATGGTTTATTAGTGACTTGTGTTGGCTTAAGAGGTGATTTTGTGGAAGATTTCATGTTTTTTGGTAGAGATTGATGAATTTCTGATTTTTGCATGATTTTTCTGATTTCATATGTTTAGTGTTGGTTAGTCATGGATTGATGGTTTGTTATAGTTTAAAATGGAGTTGGTATATGTTGGAAATGATTGGTTGTGTAAAATTTCTGGTTTGATATGAAATTCCAGATTAGGGTTTCAATTAACCCCTATTCATCCTGGTTCCGTTCGGCTAGGTTGGAGGCCGAATTAGCCTTAGGTTAAAACATGAAAGTTGTACCAAATGGTGTTAACTAGCTTCCTGTAAAATTTCAGTTTGATCAGAGCACTGTAACATACGAAATGATCGAAATACCCTTGATTGCCCATGAGCCCTATTTCGTGCCCAGATTTCTATTTTCATGGAGTTTTCCATTTTTGACCCTGAAAATACATGATTTGGCTTTGGAGGTCTTCATAAGAAATGTAGGTATATGTCTTGGCTTCGAAACACCATAAGATACACCTCAATTGGACTTCAGTAGCCTGAGTTATGGTCGTTTTACCATAATGCAGATAGCTAACCTGTTTGTGCGATTCTGGTTTGATATATTGCAATTTTGACCTAGCTACACTATGAACTGGACTGAGTGGTGTTCATCAAAGTTGTAGAACTTTGTCTTAGCTTTGAAAACAGTATAAATTTCATTCCAATTGGATAAGTGTAGCCTCAGTTATGTCTGTTACGCATAACAATGTCAAATCTGTCTTTTGTTTTCTGCCTAAAACTTCATTTCCGGACATTGTCCTAGCTTGAATTTGTACTTGTACCACTTTGAGCCTATTGAACGGCTATTGAAATGAAATTATTTTGTGTGTGATTTTGGGATTGATTGAGGAAAACAATGAAGCCATAAATGGCTGAAAAATAGGTAAATACAGAGGGCATGCTGCCCAAAATTTTAGGGCTACGCGATTCTTTCAAGTTGAGCTGATCTTGGTAAAAATGATGGGTTTTGGGAGTTGTTTGTAACCCTAGGACCAACTGTTATCCTTTTTGCTCAAAAGTCATATTTTATTCTTTTGTACTAGTACTTAACCTGGGAAGGCGTACGACATGTAGTCGAGCCTCATTTATGCATTCCATTTACTGGATTTGTGATTGTGGGAACCATAATTGTTTACCTTGGTTATTCTAGGGTTTCTTGGTGATTAGAGCCCTACCTTGGTTGAAACTTTTGACGTATCCTTGCTTTAACTGGTGAGTGTGTGAGGCCCCGAAAAGTATGAGTGTGAGAACCCGGAAATTTTCTAATTTTCTAGGGTTTATTTTATTTAATCGCCCGCCTTTTCTGCATTTTCTTTATTAGAAAAATTCCCCAGATAAAGTTTATGAGCAAAGATAGTTTTAAAATAATTTTTCTAGTATCGGTTAGTTTTTGAGAAATTAAGAGCGTATTTTGAACGTGGGACCCGCTAGTGCGGTAAATGCATTATATTTTTGACAACTTGTTGGAATTTTGTATTAAGTGATATTATTTTACAAGGTGTTAAGATATTTGTATTGGAGAGACAAAAAGATAAGTTTTGAACCAAAAGGTGACAAGTGTCACCTTGTGATTTAATCTTGGACCTTGACTTTGACTTGGACTTGTCTTAACCTTTACTAAACCAAATTTTGACCCAATTTCTTTCCATTTTATTGTCTTGGCCGACTCTCTCTCTCTCCAAGAAAAGAAAAGAAAGCCCTCAACTTGTTTCTTCAATTTCTTGCTCAAATCTAGCAAATCAACCGTTTAAACTTCCAATTACTCCATAAAACCTCTTAGTTTGGTGGAGTTGAGCTTGGTTGTGAAGCTGTTTGGAAAGTTATGGTGCCTAGTTGCTCTCTCTCTTGTTTTACTAAGGTGAGTGGTGATTGAACTTCCTCCTACACTTAATAAAGCTTAAGTTATGCCTAGTGGGAGCTAAAGTGCTGAAATTTGTGGTTTATTTCTTGGTTTGAGATGAATTGGTGAAGTTTTCAATTTATTGATGATTTTTCTGGTTTAATTTGATCATGATGTTGTGGCTGTCCATGATGGCTGGAAATGATGTTTAATAACTCTAGTAGGTGTAAATGATTGGTAATTGCAACCAATTTTGGGTTTGGAAGGAATTTGAGAAAGTTAGGGTTTTATATCCCCAATTCTGTCCGGTTTTGTATCTCATGGTTAGAGGCCGATTTGGCCTTGGCTTAAAACATGAAAGTTGTAGGTATTGATGTTTTAAAGGTGGCTGTAAAATTTCAGGTCAATTGGAGTAGTGTGGAGTGAGAAAAATTGGAAATACTGAGACTGGTCTGGGAAGGGGTGCTGCGAACAGGGTTGCCTTTTTCACTCAATTTGACCGTGACTTTTCACCCTGATCCTCACCGAATTAGATTTTGGCCAAAACATGAAAGTTGTAGCCAAGGCTATAAAATAGTTTCCTGTAAATGTTCAGCTTGATCCGACCAATGTAGCGTGTGAAATGACCGAAATACCCTTGACTGTTTCTGAAACCTGTTTCGCGCCCAGATTTCTGTTTTCGTGTAGTCTTCCATTTTCGATCATGAAAATGGACGATTTGGCCTTTGAGGTCTTCTGATGAAATGTAGATTGATGTATTAGCTACCATATGCCTTTGGAATTTCTGGATTTGGACTTATAGAGCCTGAGTTATGATGTTTCCGCTAGAATGCATTTTGGTGAATCTGTTTTACGTTTTTGATATAGTATCTTGCCTTTTTGACCTGTTTGCACTCGAAAATGGGTTGAGTGACCTTCTGTAATATTGTAGCCCTGTCTCTTAGCTTCAAAACGGTGGATCTTGCACCTTCATCCGACAATCGTAGCGCATTTGGTACCATGACCGCAAAATGACGTCAAAAGCTATTTTTCTGGTTTTGAGCTTAACCTTCATTTCCGAACTTTTCCTAGCTTGACTTGTTTTTGTATTACTTGGAGCTTGCTGAATGGCTATTGGATGAACTTATTTGTGTGTGTACCTTTGGGACTGGCTGAGGAAATAATGAAGCCATGATGGCCGGAAAAGTAAGCAAATTTAGGGGAAGTGCTGTCCGAAGTTTTAAAGGGTTTGATTGCTTTGAGTTTGTGATCTAAGACTTGGATTTGAGCAAGACAATGTTATATGATGGATGATTTCTGAGCCATGGAGGTGAGTGACCTCAAACTATTTCCAAAGTTATTTATGAACCGTTTCCTGCATTATTTACTTTTGAAATGTTTCCAAAGTTACTTTTGAACTGTTTCTTGCATATCATGCATGCTTGCATGTGAGTGTTCCTTATTTGCTATATTTTTTTGACTTCATGACTTGTATCATTGATTGATAACGTGTTAAGTGCTTTGAATGATTTCCAAAACGAGCTTTCTAGGCGAGTGTGTACTTTATCGCACTCGACCTAAATAGCTGTACAATTTTCAAGGATTTAATTATTGAAATGCTAGTTGCGCATGATGTAAGCCTTTTGGGCTGAACTGGCCATTGCCCCTTGTTACCGGTCGTCTCGAGCCAGAAACGGTCTCGGTCGGGCGATTGGGGACTTGGGTGAACGTTTGGTATACTCGAGTATTACCTTTGTAGGTTGGTGGAGGTTGGTGGAGTTTGGTGAATGAAATGAATGACCAAATGAGCGAGGGGTTTATTTATAAAAGAAAAGAAAATGCATTTTTTTTCAAAAGTTTGAAGGAAGGAGGAAATGTCAGGAGAACGAGCGTATCTTTTCATGAATGTTACTATCGCTTTCCATTGTAAATGTTTCTTGAATTATTGATACTTCATATTTACTGTTTTGCAAATGTTGTAGTTGTTTCTGGAATTATCATTTGATTTATGACATCATTGATATATGACATCATTGATATGAACTATTGTGAAACCTATTTGATTACTGATTTTTCTGGTTACTCGCTGAGCTTCTAGCTCACCCCCAAAAATATTTTTCCCCCTCCACAGGGCTCAAGGCGAAGGAAGGACTTGTAGTACTTATTCACGTGTCTGGATGGCTGATATCTTGTATAGTTGGATTTGGAATCATTTGATGTATAGTTGGAAATCGTTTCCGCTTCGCTTGTGACATATAATTATTGGAGACTTGGATGTATGTTTGTGGACCATGTGATGTAAATATTAGAGATTTATATTGTAATATTTGAGGTTTATTCTTGTAATTCATTTGAGGACTGTAGTGAACGACTGAGTCCCGGCGAGAGCTGGGCAGGCGACCCGCCAAACCCTCTGGTTCGCCTTAGGGGAAGGTGGGGCCGTCACAGAGTGCACCACTCCCCTGAATTATTGCTAAATTGGTTTTCTGTACTTGCAAATTGCTATTTGAATGTCTTTCCTGACTGTTTATCTTGTATGAGACGAGGGTGTACTTTATCACACTCGTTCTCTTGCCTGTACTGAACGAACTGGAATCTATTACTTGTACTTGTTATGTACTTGAACTTGTTACTTGCACTTGTTATGAGATCATTTGGAAGTGTGTCCAACGATTTCCCTGTTAAACTTGAGCTCAACCTCATGGGGAGTTAATTAAATCGAGCCAGCAAGAGCTTGGTCGAGATAATTGACAATCCATGGGTACCTGTTCCTGGGGAATCTTTGGGTATTGAGACTCTTGATTCCGGTATATTCGAGTATTACCATTCCTGTTCCTGTTTGGCGTTCGGGCCCGGTAAGGGGTATGTTTGGTGAATGGGATTTTGGCGTTAAAGTGGTGTTCTACTGGACTGGTTTCTTTATTTGAACGTTGACGGAGGGTCAACGAGGCTGGATCAAGTATTGCAATGGGGATTTTCCTGAGAGCCACCTGTATCCTTTAAATTGTGATGTTCGTTCATTTCTTTTACGTGATGTGTATATGTGTCCTATAAGTGTTTTCTCATGATTTCTACTGTTATACTTTTGGTGCCTCATTGAGCTTCTATCTCACCCCGTTCCGTTATCCTTGTTTTCCTTACAAGGAATCACCTTTTGAAGACTATGATGTTTTGAAGCATGAGTTGAGCTAGTTTTAATATTTTTTTGTATAGCTCCTCGATGGTTGGAAAATCATAAATGTATTTTAATCAAACAATTCCCTTTTGAATTGTAAATTTGCAACCATGTGTATATAAAAGTGTTTAACCATGTTCATGAGTTGATTTGATTTGGAAATGTTCTTTTCTAGGGTTATATAAAGTTGTTGTGCTTGTTTGGGTTTTCGGACAGTGAATGTTATCTTCTCAAAGTTCTTTTGAGCGGTTGGTAGGGTTTACGTTTGTTCCGGATCCGTAGTCCCGGCGAGAGTTGGGCAGGCTGTGACGACCCCACTTCTCCCAAGGGCGAACCCAAGGGTATCGGCGGGCCGCCTGCCTAGCTCGCGCCAGGACTCAAAACTTAAAGCAATAAAAGCCAGAAAATCCAAAAGAGTACTATACATACTATATACAATCCCAAAAGAGTTATAATTACATTCTCCAAAAGTACCTGCTCTTACTATTACATCCGTATAATTACAACCAAAACCAAAAGGGAGACCCTAAGAAGGGTCCTAATACAAACCACCAGAATAAAAACAAACATCCTAAAAGTTCAACTATTACAAGCCAATCTACTAAACTAGTGTATGAGCCCCAAACGTACCCGCGTCGGCCCCTGCTAAGGAAAACAAACGGAATGGGGTAAGCTAAAAGCTTAGTAAGTAAACAGGGGCAAAAGCGTAAATTTCACGTAGCAACATTTACACAGTAAGAGTAAAGCAAAAGCAGAAAAGTATCATCACATAATAAGGATACGGGTGGCTCCAAAGCCAATTCATTTGCCATGCTTGATCTCCTGTCAACACTCCGTCGACCATAAATAAGGTCCGTAGAACTTCACTTGTACACCCACCGACACCTTATCACCCTCACTGGCCAGTCACCTCACAAACTTGCCCAAGCGAACGAAATCACAAACTTGAGCTTTAATCATAAGCTCGGGTCACAAACTTGGTGACCTCAAACCAAATTGGATTGACTTCGACCAAGCCCTAACCGGCTCGAATAGTCCATCTAGGTATTGAGTTCAACCGCAAACTCACAAAATTCACAAAATTATTCAAAAGTCACCCCGAGCCACAAGCTCAAGGGTTTTTGTTCCAAAATTCTCACATACATATGTCATGTACAAATTGGTGCGTAAATTAGGGTCTAGATCGAGTGCGATAAAGTACACTCTCGCCTAGGTACCCTTTTTACACATAACGAAACACATAAACAACTAACACATAAGAGCGGCCTGAATACTTACTCAAAATACCAAAAGTAGTATAAAGGCGGAATTCACTTTGTGTGTTGGCTAGTAGTGGGCCCCACCGGCATCGCCTAACTCACCACTGTCTGAAATCGAAGATTATGTCACAATATATCATAAACGGCAACTAACGTACTTAAAACAAGCAAAACGGCAAAATTGGCACGCGCAAGTGCGGGAACGGCAAAACGGCCGCACACGTCCGCGCGGAACGGCAAACGGAAATGGCCAAGTCGGCCATCTCAAACCGTTTTGGTCAAAAATTAGGCTAGGAATATCGGATCAAGGTACATGAGGTACCGTTACGAAGCTAAGAGGAAGGGCTACAATGTTCACGAAGACATCGCAACCCAGATCTCAATGGGTATAGGTGAAAATTGTGTGAAACAGTTCCAGCTGTTTCATTGCGAGTTACCAAACAGGCCCTGTTTGCAAGGCCGTAACTCACGTCTCAGAAATCGAAATTAAGAAATTCCAAAGGCATTAGAAAGCTGAGACATAAGGCTAAAACTTTCATGTTTTAGCCAAGACCTGAATCTATTCAGAGCAAAACAAAATTCGAGTGCCAAAGTACCCGTCAGAACTGTCCAAATACAAGGCAGTTCTGACGAGCGATATTGTTTTGATCATAACCGGAGCTACGGAACCCGGTTTTCGACGTACTTTATACCGTTTCGAAGCTGAGATCAAGATATAAACTTCTTATGAAGGAGTCGGCACCCAGATCGAACTCTATAAAAATCGAAAAGTCATGGGCAGAAACAAAATCAGAAAACGCGCAGAACCAGAGGGTCAAAACAGGCTTGAGCATTTCGTCGATAACTCAGGCTACGCTAATCCGATTGACCTGAAATTTTGCAGGCATACTCAGGACTCAAGGGGCTACGACTTTCATGTTTGAGGAATTCCTAAATCCGTACATAGCATTAAGAAAAATGAAGCCGAAGTTCAGTCATTAAACTGTCCTGTTTTCCCAGTTTTGCCGTTATCGCACGCCGAAGTCGCACGGTCCGTTCCTACGATTTTTATACCAGATTTCCATCCATTTTGATACCAAATAACCTTATGTAACTTAGTTCTTAATTGGTCCGAAATTCCCTTCCCAAAACAGTCCAAATTTAACAATCATCAACCACAATCCCTAACCAAATTTCATTTGCACCAATGAACTTAATCCAACCTCTCACTAACCAAACTCTATCTCACTAACCATAAGCTAAGCTAAATTAGTCTAATAGAGTCTAGGGTTTCTTAACCCAAATCAGATTTTTTTCAAGTAACCAACCAATCACATGAGGCAATTCATCAAACACCACCACTACAAGTCCACTTCTCAACTAAAACAAGTAAGGAAAGCATTACAATAAAAAGCCCTAATTCTCTTTCTCTTGACCGAAATTTCCAGCAGCATAAATCACCAAAAATTAACCAAAGTACTCCATAAAAACAAGTGATAGGCATAAGAGGTACCACAATCAAGCACAACTAAGGTCCTATGCCAAAATAACCACTAGTTCATCAAACAATAATCAACTTAAGTCTTCAAATAGACTTTCTTACCTTTGATTCAAGCTTTGTAGATGATCACCCACAACAATCAAGTGCTCAAGTTGTTTCTCCAAGATCCAAACTCAAGATTGAAGAGCAAAAATGATGCACCAAAGCAAGCTTTCCTTTTCTTTTTTTCTTTCTCTTCTCACGGCTCTCACTCTCTCTTATTCTCTTAGTTTTTGTTTTGTTTTATTTCTCTTGTCTCTCTTATAGTTGTAAGACAACATATTAGTCAAAGCTTTGGAAGATATTTCTTATGGCTAGCCAATCACATAAATGCTTTATTTGTTGTTTTCACCCTTGCACTTCAACTTTCTCTTTCATATACATTTTCCCTCAAACATTTGATAACCTTTCAATTTACTCCATAAGTCATAACTTAATCTAATCTAAAACATATAATCACGCTTAATTATTTCACTAATCACTTTCTCATATTAATCACTTACACTTAAGCATACTTTATCCCACATAAAAGTAGTTAAACAATAACCTTTTTGTCAAGGGCAGAATTAGGTTTAAACCCACTTAAAACTTCTAATAAATCATAACATTAGGGATTTTGCTCACTTAGGGTTTCTAACCTTCTTAAACTTAATTAATCTATACAAAATGGATTAAACCTATTCTTACCCACACTAAGACACACATTAACCTTACTAACTTTAATCACCACTCGAACTTGTAACCAATACATAACTAGGGTTTAAATCTTAAATCCCTACTTAGGGTTTTCGAAATACTCCTGAAACCAAACGTTACCGCCCAACTAATGAATATATTAACATAGAACGGACTGGGGCCTCACAATCTCCCCCACTTAGGACAATTTCGTCCTCGAAATTAATTCGTTGGTCAAAGCGTACCTTCAAAATCCACCGAAGGATTCGTCATCTCAGGTTGACCCATCGCATAGACTCTTGCTGGCCCTTTGGGTCGATTTTCCCCTGCAGTTGACGGCTTAGTTGTGGTCCCTTCAGTCGGTGACTTGAGTCCATCCTTCTGCATTTTAGGGCACCGGGCAATCAGGTGTTCGGTGCTTCCACATTTGTAGCATTTCCGGACTGAACTATTTTTCCAACAATTCTCATCAGTATGATTGCCCCCACAGAAGCCACAGGTTGGCTTAGTGGTCGTACTTGGCCCTCCACGCTGGGCACTCCTCTGGGACTCTTGTACCATCTGACCTCGCCCAAAATTATTTAAAGTTCTTACCGGTCGTGGACCGTCTCCGCCTTTACTCGCCTTAGCGGGTGGCTCGCTTCGTGAGCTCTGTCCAACCGGGGAGTTGTTCAAGCTGGGTTGCCTCCTTTTCCGGTCGTGGAAAGCTTTAACCTGTCCTCTAGCAGTCTCAATCCGCTGTGCTTTTTCTAGCGCTTGGCTAAACGTGTTCAACTGAGCAGCTGCTAGCGATTCCTGGATTTCCACATTTAAACCTTGAACGAATCGACGGATTCGTTTCTGCTCCGTTAACACCAGCTCTGGGGCAAAGCGAGAAAGTTTAGTGAACTGAGTTTCGTACTCCGCCACACTCGAGGCCCCTTGACGTAGGCGGATGAAATCATCTTCCCGTTTTTCTTGCACAATGGGTGGTAAATATTTTTCATTAAACTCCCGTGTGAAGTTGATCCAGGTCCAAGGAGTCTGTTCGCGCTCCCACTTGGCTTTGATTACATTCCACCAGGCTCGAGCGGCCCCTTCAAACTGAAAGACCGCAAAGGATATCTGCCGCTCCTCTGAATACCTAAGCGCGGCAAATATGTCTAACATACGGTCTAGCCAACCCTCCGCTAAGTCAGGGTCGGCCCCACCGGTAAACTTTGGGGGTGCGAATTTTTGGAATCGCTCCAAGGCACGGTCTTCACCCTCGTGATTGCCTGGATTATGTCCCGGATTATGTCCAGGATTCCCCATACCGCTTCCTTGGCCCTGTTGATTTGTCATTTGCTCTAGTAAATCGGCCATCCGCTGGATGGCTGTAGCGACTTGATCTTGCTCTGGTCCTTGTCCCCTTTCAGGGCTTCGTGCTCGCCCCCTACCTCCACCTCGAGTACCGGAGGCCATTTAAGTGCAAACGTCTATAGATCGTAACATTACACATAAACTTATTATCCGGACTATGAGCAAAAGTACGGACGTAAAGCGTACGAACAAAAGACACACAAAGGATAAATTCAAAATGCTACTCAAATATATACATAGATATACAAAATCACACCAAAAGATTTACAGATTACCGACCTCCAGTCGGTACAAAACCCAATGTACACATGAGCACTCCGGCTCCAAGATCTAGTCGGCCAACCAAATAAAGAAAGAAAGTGGCCATGCCAGTTTTAACAAAAGGAATCTACCAGCTAATCAAAAGACAAAAGCGACCCTAAACGCCTCCCCTAGGGCCCTGGTCCCCAACGGAACCTAAAGTACCAATCTCGCCTATCTGCTCTGGCCCAGTAGCTCGCGGGGGTGCCTCCGCGGCCATATCTAGCAAGACCCCGCAGTCAAACGTGATACTCCGGGCCCTCTCCCTAAGTTGCCTCTTCAAAGAGAAGAGGTGCTGGTGTGTGTCCCGGAGGTCCCGCTCCAGGCCCCTAGCGCGTAACGCCTGCCAGCGGCTAAACTGTCTAGCCTCCTCAAGCTGCTCCCTCAGAGTCTCGACCGTCCTGTCGAGGTGATAACGCTCATCATCCAATGCTAAGACTATCTCGTCGGGATAGCCGTAAGTATACCAACACGCGCAGGGTCGGCGCGACACCTGGCCGAAGGGGGAGTACAAAGTGTAAGGCTCTCCCAGCCTCTGTCGATAACGGATAGCCCGCTTACGCAGCGGTCGATCCTCTGGGCCCCTCCTACTCGAACTGCCTGGGTCCATACCTACAAAACATTAAGTCGTCAGTCAACCGGCATTTCAACTTAAAAGATATCATTCAACTTAAAAGAATCCAATATGCCTAATGCCTATCGCGTATGTCCCACAATTGCCCAAGTCCTCTAACCTAGGCGCTCTGATACCAACTGTGACGACCCCACTTCTCCCAAGGGCGAACCCAAGGGTATCGGCGGGCCGCCTGCCTAGCTCGCGCCAGGACTCAAAACTTAAAGCAATAAAAGCCAGAAAATCCAAAAGAGTACTATACATACTATATACAATCCCAAAAGAGTTATAATTACATTCTCCAAAAGTACCTGCTCTTACTATTACATCCGTATAATTACAACCTAAGAAGGGTCCTAAGAAGGGTCCTAATACAAACCACCAGAATAAAAACAAACATCCTAAAAGTTCAACTATTACAAGCCAATCTACTAAACTAGTGTATGAGCCCCAAACGTACCCGCGTCGGCCCCTGCTAAGGAAAACAAACGGAATGGGGTAAGCTAAAAGCTTAGTAAGTAAACAGGGGCAAAAGCGTAAATTTCACGTAGCAACATTTACACAGTAAGAGTAAAGCAAAAGCAGAAAAGTATCATTACATAATAAGGATACGGGTGGCTCCAAAGCCAATTCATTTGCCATGCTTGATCTCCTGTCGACACTCCGTCGACCATAAATAAGGTCCGTAGAACTTCACTTGTACACCCACCGACACCTTATCACCCTCACTGGCCAGTCACCTCACAAACTTGCCCAGGCGAACGAAATCACAAACTTGAGCTTTAATCATAAGCTCGGGTCACAAACTTGGTGACCTCAAACCAAGTTGGACTGACTTCGACCAAGCCCTAACCGGCTCGAATAGTCCATCTAGGTATTGAGTTCAATCGCAAACTCACAAAATTCACAAAATTATTCAAAAGTCACCCCGAGCCACAAGCTCAAGGGTTTTTGTTCCAAAATTTCTCACATACATATGTCATGTACAAATTGGTGCGTAAATTAGGGTCTAGATCGAGTGCGATAAAGTACACCCTCGCCTAGGTACCCTTTTTACACATAACGAAACACATAAACAACTAACACATAAGAGCGGCCTGAATACTTACTCAAAATACCAAAAGTAGTATAAAAGCGGAATTCACTTTGTGTGTTGGCTAGTAGTGGGCCCCACCGGCACCGCCTAGCTCACCACTGTCTGAAATCGAAGATTATGTCACAATATATCATAAACGGCAACTAACGTACTTAAAACAAGCAAAACGGCAAAATTGGCACGCGCAAGTGCGGGAACGGCAAAACGGCCGCACACGTCCGCGCGGAACGGCAAACGGAAATGGCCAAGTCGGCCATCTCAAACCGTTTTGGTCAAAAATTAGGCTAGGAATATCGGATCAAGGTACATGAGGTACCGTTACGAAGCTAAGAGGAAGGGCTACAATGTTCAGGAAGACATCGCAACCCAGATCTCAATGGGTATAGGTGAAAATTGTGTGAAACAGTTCCAGCTGTTTCATCGCGAGTTACCAAACAGGCCCTGTTTGCAAGGCCGTAACTCACGGCTCAGAAATCGAAATTAAGAAATTCCAAAGGCATTAGAAAGCTGAGACATAAGGCTAAAACTTTCATGTTTTTGCCAAGACCTGAATCTATTCAGAGCAAAACAAAATTCGAGTGCCAAAGTACCCGTCAGAACTGTCCAAATACAAGGCAGTTCTGACGAGCGATATTGTTTTGATCATAACCGGAGCTACGGAACCCGGTTTTCGACGTACTTTATACCGTTTCGAAGCTGAGATCAAGATATAAACTTCTTATGAAGGAGTCGGCACCCAGATCGAACTCTATAAAAATCGAAAAGTCATGGGCAGAAACAAAATCAGAAAACGCGCAGAACCAGAGGGTCAAAACAGGCTTGAGCATTTCGTCGATAACTCAGGCTACGCTAATCCGATTGACCTGAAATTTTGCAGGCATACTCAGGACTCAAGGGGCTACGACTTTCATGTTTGAGGAATTCCTAAATCCGTACATAGCATTAAGAAAAATGAAGCCGAAGTTCAGTCATTAAACTGTCCTGTTTTCCCAGTTTTGCCGTTATCGCACGCCGAAGTCGCACGGTCCGTTCCTACGATTTTTATACCAGATTTCCATCCATTTTGATACCAAATAACCTTATGTAACTTAGTTCTTAATTGGTCCGAAATTCCCTTCCCAAAACAGTCCAAATTTAACAATCATCAACCACAATCCCTAACCAAATTTCATTTGCACCAATGAACTTAATCCAACCTCTCACTAACCAAACTCTATCTCACTAACCATAAGCTAAGCTAAATTAGTCTAATAGAGTCTAGGGTTTCTTAACCCAAATCAGATTTTTTTCAAGTAACCAACCAATCACATGAGGCAATTCATCAAACACCACCACTACAAGTCCACTTCTCAACTAAAACAAGTAAGGAAAGCATTACAATAAAAAGCCCTAATTCTCTTTCTCTTGACCGAAATTTCCAGCAGCATAAATCACCAAAAATTAACCAAAGTACTCCATAAAAACAAGTGATAGGCATAAGAGGTACCACAATCAAGCACAACTAAGGTCCTATGCCAAAATAACCACTAGTTCATCAAACAATAATCAACTTAAGTCTTCAAATAGACTTTCTTACCTTTGATTCAAGCTTTGTAGATGATCACCCACAACAATCAAGTGCTCAAGTTGTTTCTCCAAGATCCAAACTCAAGATTGAAGAGCAAAAATGATGCACCAAAGCAAGCTTTCCTTTTCTTTTTTTCTTTCTCTTCTCACGGCTCTCACTCTCTCTTATTCTCTTAGTTTTTGTTTTGTTTTATTTCTCTTGTCTCTCTTATAGTTGTAAGACAACATATTAGTCAAAGCTTTGGAAGATATTTCTTATGGCTAGCCAATCACATAAATGCTTTATTTGTTGTTTTCTCCCTTGCGCTTCAACTTTCTCTTTCATATACATTTTCCCTCAAACATTTGATAACCTTTCAATTTACTCCATAAGTCATAACTTAATCTAATCTAAAACATATAATCACGCTTAATTATTTCACTAATCACTTTCTCATCTTAATCACTTACACTTAAGCATACTTTATCCCACATAAAAGTAGTTAAACAATAACCTTTTTGTCAAGGGCGAAATTAGGTTTAAACCCACTTAAAACTTCTAATAAATCATAACATTAGGGATTTTGCTCACTTAGGGTTTCTAACCTTCTTAAACTTAATTAATCTATACAAAATGGATTAAACCTATTCTTACCCACACTAAGACACACATTAACCTTACTAACTTTAATCACCACTCGAACTTGTAACCAATACATAACTAGGGTTTAAATCTTAAATCCCTACTTAGGGTTTTCGAAATACTCCCGAAACCAAACGTTACCGCCCAACTAATGAATATATTAACATAGAACGGACTGGGGCCTCACACAGGCGGTCCGCCGAACCCTTTGGTTCGCCTTAGTGGGAGGTGGGACTGTCACACAAATATCCTAGATGGTTCAAGTGGTATTCGTCCTCAAATCCTTACCTAGTCCTCGAGTGTAAATTTGGGCAGCAAGCCCTTTGTGTTTACCTATTTTCCAGCCATTTATGGCTTCATTCATTTCCTCAATCAGTCCCAAAGTTACACATAAAATAATCTCATTTCAATAGCCGTTCAATAGGCTTAAGGTCATACAAGTACCAAACCAAGCTAGGAAGATGTGCAGAAATGAAATTTGAGCCAAGAAACAAAGGACAGATTTGACGTTGTTTTGCGTAACGGACATAACTGAGGCTACGTGTGACAGCCCCACCTTCCCCTAAGGCGAACCAAAGAGGTTAGCGGACTGCCTGCCCAGCTCTCGGCAGGACTAACGGTGCAGTTTAGAGCGATCTATTTTGTTCTGGAACTTATAACGCGCGTAAACAAGGCAAAAGGGCAAAATAACCCAAAATAAAAAAAATGAAATTCGGAGTCGGCCATGAATAGTAACCGACCCGTCAGAACCCAACCAACTATCAAGTAACATTCACATATGGAATTTGAGCAATTACAACCCAAAGCAGCATACAAAAGTTTTCAAAAGTGAATATATACACGGTTTGCCAAATTGAAAGTGAAATCGGCCCTAAAGATACATTTAGGGTTTCCCTTCATATACAATACAAAAGAAATATACAGCTAGTTCATTCGGTAACCATCTATCAAGATTTATTCCAAAAAGAGTCATATTCCTGTAAGGAAAACAAGAGAACGGTGTGAGCTAATTGCCCAGTGAGATACTATCACTTACGCACCCAAGTGCATATAAGCATCAAGCTTTCATTCAATTTAGTAAAATAAGCAAAGGCACACTTCAAATATGGTGATAAAAGGATACAGATGGCTCTCAAGAGCCCTTTCCTCGTTTGCATTTCTTGATCGGACGTCATTGACCCTCCGTCAATGTTCAAAAGTAACCAACCGTAGACTCCACTTTACCTCCACTCCTTCCACCTAACATCCCCCTACCAGGCCCGAACTCCAAACACTTGCACTTTGGTATTACTCGAGTATACCGGAATCGAGAGTCTCGCATACTACAAGATTCCATATAACTTTACCCAAGGTTCATTAATTGGCACGACCAAGCCCTCGCCGGCTCGATTCAATCAACTACCAATGGGGTTGAGCTCATTGATAACATTTGTAGTCGTTGGATACTCGCCCAATCGACACCAAGTCGAGTACTTTCATTTCATGTAACATTACAATAACATGACAACAATGATATAAGGCATATAAGTGAGAGTGATAAAGTACACTTTCACTGCAATCAAGTCACATTCAATTCACTTCAAGCAATTTACATTCAAAGCCATATAGTAACACACAAGTGAGTAGTACACTCACCAGGGTCAGTGCAGATACCTCCCAAAAGAGAGCTTTAATCACCAATAAACCCTAAAATAATCCAAGGAAAACAATTGAAGGTTCCACTTTCAAAATTGAGTATACAGAATGCACATGTGAGGCTCGACTACCAGTCGTATGCCTCGCCAAATAATTACTAAAGCAAGGTGCAAAACATGATTTTTGGTAACGAAAAGGTAACATGAAGACCTAGGCTCAAACAACCCAAAAGCCCTTCGTTCAAAGCACAAGTAAATCCAACTAGCCCTCAAGAAAAATTTCAGCAACATATCCCTTGTTTTTACCTATTTTCCAACCATCATGGCTTCATTATTTCCTCAAATCAGTCCCAACATCTCGTACAAAAATAATCTCATTCCCAAAAGCCGTTCACTAGGCTTAATGGCATTCAAGTACAAAATTTAGCTAGGAAATAACCGAATATGAAAGTCAAGCCCTAAACTATTCAAATGAACACAATAAGACTCGATTACAAGTCATAAACCAATTCTATATACTACCAAAACAGGGTTCCCTAAGCATACACAAACATTAAAGGAAACCAGAAAATTCGGAAATGCAATTAACTTTGGTCCTGAAAAAACAGTTTTTGTCCTCATTTTGCGGTAATCGCACCAATTTCACTACGATTATCGGATGAGGGTGCAAGACCCACCATCTCGAAGCTAAAAGACAGGGCTACAACATCACAGAAGGTCACTCAACCCAGTTTTGAGTGCAAACAGGTCAAAAATGCAAGATACTACATCAAAAACGTAAAACAGATTCACCAAAACGCATTCTAGCGGAAACATCATAACTCAGGCTCTACAAGTCCAAATTGTGAGAGCCCGTAAAACCCTAATATTTTTCCTAGGGTTATTTCCCCTTTAATTGCATAATTTTGCATTTTCTGGCTTAGAAATATTTTTTTTGAGAGGATTTTATGAGCAATTATAGTTTTAAGATGATTTTCCTAGCATTGGAGAAATTTTAGAAAATTAAGAGTAAATAGTGGACGTGGGACCCACTAGTGCGAAAAGTTCGGAAAAATTCGGCCAATAAGGTTAAGTTTCGGATACTGTTATAAATTTATCGGGTGTTAAGAGATAAGTAGTGTGTGTGAAGTGATTGATGTGAGAGAGAAAAGAAAGATAGGAATGCATTTATGAAGGTGACAAGTGTCACCTTCTTATTGGATGACTTTTAAGATTTACTATTCATAATTTTGACTTTTTTGACCAAAGGTTAAATATCCAAAAATTCACCAAAAATCACCATTTTTCTCCTTGTGTTGGCCGGCCCTCTCTCTCTCAAAGAAGAAGAAAATTCCTCAACTCTCAAGCTTCCATAAGCTTCAATCTTTCATAAACAAAGGCTTAGACTAGATTCTATTCCATAAAAACTTTGCTTCTAGTGATAGTAAGTGTGTTGGTGAACTTTGTTTGAAGATCAAAGGTGTCCTACATCCCTCTCTCTCTTGATCTCTTGGTAAGTGTTGCTTGAACACCATACTACCTTCAATAATGGTTACATGATGCTTAGAAGTGGCTTAAGTGGTTGAAAATGTGATTTATTTCTTGATTTGGCTTGTTATGGTGAAGTTTTTATTTTATTGGGATTTTTTCTGGTTTAATATGATCTTGATGTTGGGGGCTTGTATGATGAATTGTAATGGTTGGAAATGACTCTAGTGAGTGTGAATTGTGGTTAAATGCAATCAATTTTGGATTTGGTGTGAAATTTGAAAAGTTAGGGTTCTTGAACCCCAATTCTGTCCGGTTTTAGATCACTGTGTTAGAGGCCGAATTTGACTTTGCTCAAAACATGAAAGTTGTAGGTATTGATGAGGTTGATGTGCCTGCAAAATTTCAGGTCATTTGGATTAATGTAGAATGAGTTATGACGAAATTACTGTAGCTGTTCTGCTTTGAGCAGAATGCGAAAACTGCGATAGTAATTGGCCATTTTGACTGGAATTGGTTTGGATTTTGGAGTTGGTGTCTTCTGATGAAATGTAGCTGAGTGTCTTAGCTAACATATGCCTTTGGAATTTCGGCATTTGGACTTGTAAGGACTGAGATATACTGATTACAGTTTTTTGTGTTTTGCAAACCTGTTTTAGGAATTCTAGGTTAGTATTTGGCATTTTCGACCTAGTTAAGCTAGGAACTGGATTGAGTGGTCTTCTACATTATTGTAGCCCTGTTCCATAGCTTCGAAACGGTGGGTCTTACACCCCCAACCGATATTTGTAGTGAGAGTTGTACCATTACCGCATAATGAGTGTAAAACAGTTTTCCATTCGGGGTCAAGACTAAGGCCATTTTCTAATTTCTGGTTTGCTATTATGCTCATTTATGCATATGAAACCCTATTAGGGTTGTGAATTGGTGTTGTTTATGGCTCGGCATGGAGTCTTATTGTATGTATTGAATGATTCTAGGGCGTGAAGGTAGTGCACGACGGCTTGGTGATCGTGGTACATGAAATACCACTTACTTGCTTGGTGAGTATACTACTCACTTACTTGTTATAATGTGGCTTTGTGCTATGTGTATTTGATGCCTTGAAGGCTTATTTGGTTATTGGAAATGATTGAGGTGGGGGTGTACTTGATCGCCCTCACCCCTCATGACTTTATTCGTGGCTATTGATTGTTTTACTGAAATACTGCACTGGATATATGAAATACTGCATTCCATTCATGGAAACTGATTTGGTGTCGTTGGACGAGTATCCAATGGCTTTACTGCATTTATGAGCTCAACCCCGTATGGTAGTTAATTGGATCGAGCCGGCGAGGGCTTGGTCGTGAAAATTATCATGCCACGGGGACTGTACTGGGGAACCTTGTGGTAATGAGACCCTTGGTTCCGGTAAACTCGAGTATTACCAAAAATATTACTGAATGGAGTGCGGGCCCGGTTGGGGTATGTTGGGTGGAAGGAATGGAAGTAAAGAGTTGTCTACGGTTTGGTATTTTAACATTGACGGAGAGTCAATGAGGTTGGTTCAAGATTGCAAGCGTGGAAATGGGCTCTTGAGAGCCGACCGTATCCTTTTACTGTTTTGCTTCATTGCTTATTTGTGCACTTTAAATGAAGGTTCATTTTTATATGACTTTGATTGCTTATTGGGTGGTATACCACTGGGCTTTGGCTCATTCCGTGTTATTTGTTTTCCTTACAGGGATATAATTGCTTTTGAAAATGGACTGGATAGTCAATTGCCATACTGAGCTTGTAAATGTCTTTTGTATAGCTCTTGAAGTGAAACCCTAATGTATAACGGGTTCATTTCCTTTTGATAGGCAAATCGAATGTGTACTTCTTAATGAATGGTTTTGGCATGCCATTATGGTTGTAAATGTTGATTTCCATTGTATATATATGCTTGGCTATGGTTTAGATAAATTTTGGCTTCGTTTCTTTTCGTTTTTTTTTATTTTGTGTTTTGGCTTGTTTACGCGCAATGGTATGTTCCGGAACGTTTTAGATTGACGTAAACCGTACCGTTAGTCCTGGCGAGAGCTGGGCAGGCAGTCCGCTAACCCCTTTGGTTCGCCTTAGGGGAAGGTGGGGCTGTCACAGGTGGTATCAGAGCCTGGGTTTGAATTAGCCTGGGTGTAATAGAAGTGCTCGACTTGAGGGTTTTATTGATTATGGTTTTTAGGGTTATTCATGTTGTTTATTCCTTTGCTATAGGATGGATGCCAGTGGTGACCCGAGTGACCGCCCGGCAGGAGATCGTCCTCGTAGCACGTTGCCGCCGATTAAGTATCAACTTAGGCAGAAGGGGGCCGTGGTCCGTTGGAGCCCGGCCAGCCGCGTTCGACAGTGTGGGTGTCGTAGCAACTTTGCCTACCCAAATACACTAGTTTTGTCGGTGGCAAAAGAACGCGAGGAGTTTGCTAAGGAAAATACTAAGCTTGAAGCTGTGGTTGCTGCGTTGGAGGCTGAGGTGACTCAGGCTAAGGCGACCAATGAGAAGCAAGCCTCGCGTATTGAAGAGCTAGAGTATGATGTGAATGAGGCGGAGGACCGAGTTAATGACTTATGTGATCAACTGAGGGATGGTCGCGAGCGTGAGGTCAAGCGAGCTCGCAAAGTGAGGGGTCGTGCTGAAGCGATCCTTAACCTATGCGATGATGGACTCGAGGAGTCTAGCGATGAGGCCTCGTATGCTGGGGCCGAGGCTGGGGAGGAGTCTACCCCATCGCCTGGGTCTCAGACCCCGGCAACCGACTAAGCTATGATATCTAGGCACCTTTTGGGCTAGTGGTGGTTTTTTGAATGTACATAGGGATAGGGATAGAGCCTTAGCTAACCGTTTTGGATGTAGAGTTAGCTACGTGTAAATCTCTTTTGATAGGCCTATCCTCAGGTGGATCTTTTGTGTACGTACGTGCTTTGGCCGTACCTGACTGACTGCTCGTATATATGTTTGGCTTGTATATATGTGTGCTTTTGATCTTGTTTGAAATGCATCGTTATGTGCTAAGTGAAAGTTTATTTGTTACTTACATGCTTTGGTTTAGTAATTTTGCCTAGACCAAATATACCGTATGGAAGGAACACGGAGTGGTCGGGGACGTGGGCGCGGTTTTAGGCAACCCACACCAGTTAGAGAAACGGGGGAAGCTTCTACTGAACCGAATCCTGAACCCCAGATAAACCCCAATGTTCAAATAGCTGCTGCTATGCAGCAAATGACCAACCTACTCGCACAAGTTGTGCAACAACAGGGCCAGAACCCAAACCCAACCCCGGAAACCCTGGCCATCATGTCGAGAGTGAAGATAGAGCGCTTGAGCGTTTTCAAAAGTTTTCCCCACCAAAGTTTATTGGGGGACCCGACCCTGACGTCGCCGAGAAATGGCTGGAGAAAATGGTCGATATATTCGCGGCCCTACACTACCCGGACGAACGGCAGGTCACTTTTGCCGTGTTTCAACTTGAAGGGGCTGGCCGTTCCTGGTGGAACGTGATTAGACAAAAATGGGAGCGAGAGCAGACTCCGAGAACGTGGGTGAACTTCATCCGGGAATTTAATGCCAAGTTTTTCCCTCCTCTAGTACAGGAGAGGAAGGAGGACGAGTTTATCCGGCTCCGGCAAGGGGCTCAGACGGTGGCGGAGTATGAGAGCCAGTTTACCCGCCTGTCCAAATTCGCGCCAGAATTAATCATGACCGAGCAACGACGAGTTAGGCGCTTCATTCAGGGCTTGAACGTTGAGATCCAGAAGGACCTCGCGGCGGCTCAAATTACCACGTTTAGCGAGGCTATGGAAAAGGCCCAACGGGTCGAGAGTGCACGGCTTCAGGTCCGAAACTTCCAGGCTAAAAAGCGTGGTTTTCCTGGGAGTACATCTGGACAGGGTGAGAAGAGCACTCCCTCTAAGTTTGGACGAGGCACGGGAGGTGGTCGACAGTCCGGATCAGGCAGAGGGACTCCGTTTAGAGGTGGTCAAGCTGGGCGAGGACCGAGGGGAAACGTTCAGAGTGGCTCGGCTTCTGCACCTCGTGGTCCCTGTGGGCACTGTGGAAAGACAAACCACACCGAGGACAATTGCTGGAGGAAACTGGGGAAATGCCTGCGGTGTGGAAGTGCGGACCATCAACTGGCTACATGTCCGGTCCTGAAACAAGACGGAAAGGGGAGCCAACTACCGTCGAGGACCAATACTGGACCGGCCAAGGGAGACGGATCCAAACCAAAAGTTCCGGCTAGGGTATATTCCTTAGAGCCTCACCAGATCCCAGAGTCTTCCGAGGTGGTGGAAGGTACGATCCCTATTTTTCACCGCTTTGCCAAAGTTTTAATTGATCCTGGTGCCACTCATTCGTTTGTTAACCCTGATTTCATGTGTGGCATCGATATCAAACCTGCTAGCTTACCATATGACTTAGAGGTTAGTACACCTACGGGGAATCAACGTTTGGTGACTAGTATGGTTTATAAGGATTGCGACGTATGGATAGGTGAAAGGAGGTTTTTAGGGGACCTGATTAGCTTGTCCATTAAAGGGTACGACGTGATTCTGGGTATGGACTGGTTAGCCAGATATAACGCCCAACTGGACTGTAAAACGAAAATAGTTGAATTTCGCATTCCTGGCGAGGCAACCTTAAGGTTGGATATAAGGGGTAGGTTAGCCTCATCTGCTCTCATTTCGGGCATTCGAGCTAGGAAACTGATAAGTAGAGGGGCGCAAGGCTATTTGGCCTTTCTAATTAATACCCCTACGGATAAGTTAAAAGTGGAAGATGTGGCCATAGTGAGGGAATTTCCGGATGTGTTTCCTGATGAGTTAGTGGCTTTACCTCCGGAAAGAGAGATAGAATTCCGAATAGATCTTTTACCTGGAACTGCACCTATCTCCAAAACCCCTTACCGAATGGCGCCTGCAGAACTTAAAGAGCTTAAGTTGCAATTGCAAGACCTTTTGGAGCGGGGATTCATTCACGAGAGTGAGTCTCCTTGGGGAGCTCCGGTCTTATTTGTGAAGAAAAAGGACGGAACGTTGAGGATGTGTATTGATTATAGGGGGTTGAACAACGTGACGATCAAGAACAAGTATCCACTGCCTCACATAGACGAGTTATTTGACCAGCTGCAAGGAGCAGTGGTCTTCTCGAAGTTGGACCTCCGGCAGGGATACTACCAGTTGTTGATTAGGAAGGAGGACATTCCGAAAACTGCTTTCAACTCGAGATACGGGCATTATGAGTTCGCCGTTATGCCCTTTGGACTGACTAATGCTCCCGCCGCCTTCATGGACTTAATGCATAGGGTTTTTAAACCCTACCTAGACCGATTTGTCGTGGTGTTTATTGACGACATTTTGGTCTACTCTAAGACACGCGAGGAGCATGAAGAGCATTTAAGAATGGTGTTGCAGACATTGAGGGAACATCAGCTATACGTCAAGTTCAGTAAATGCGAGTTTTGGTTGGAGAAAGTGGCGTTTCTAGGGCACGTGATCTCCCATGAAGGTATTTCGGTGGACCCGGCGAAGGTTGAGGCCGTGACAAATTGGAAGAGGCCAGAAACCCCCACGGAAATTCGTAGCTTTCTAGGGCTAGCTGGGTACTACCGAAGGTTCATTAAGGATTTTTCCAAACTGGCAGGACCTCTAACTGACCTAACGAAGAAGCATGGCCAGTTTATCTGGAACGGCCGATGCGAAACGAATTTTCAGGAATTAAAGAAAAGATTGACCATGGCTCCAGTATTGGTCTTGCCAAATGGAGTGGACGGGTTTGCAGTATATGCGGACGCGTCGCGAGAGGGATTGGGATGTGTTTTGATGCAGAACCGGAATGTGATTGCTTTTGCCTCTAGGAAATTGAAGCTGCACGAGCAGAACTATCCGACTCATGACCTAGAATTAGCTGCAGTTGTGTTTGCTTTGAAAAAGTGGAGGCACTACCTATATGGGGTGACCTTCGAAGTGTTTTCGGATCACAAGAGTCTTAGGTACCTCTTTTCCCAGAAGGAACTGAATATGAGGCAACGAAGGTGGATGGAATTCCTGGAAGATTACGACTGTACGATCAATTACCATCCGGGAAAGGCAAATGTGGTAGCAGATGCCTTGAGTCGTAAGGTACAAGTAGCGGGACTAATGATTAAGGAGTGGGATTTACTAGAATCCGTGTGTGAGTGGAAACCCTGTCTTGGGAGTCATAAGGTGATATTTAGCAATGTAAGAGTGACCTCCACTCTACTGGAACGTATAAAAGAGGCGCAAGGCGAGGATTTGATGGTACGGAAGTGGAGAGAGAAAGTGGAAAAGGGAGAAACAACGGACTTCAATTTGAGTCCTGAGGGTCTTCTGAAGTATCGGAACCGAATTGTAGTACCAAAGGACGAGTCATTGAAAGCAGAAATTTTGGAGGAAGCTCATAGGTCTAAGTATACAATCCATCCGGGTAGCAGCAAGATGTATCAAGACCTGAAGGGAACTTACTGGTGGGATAATATGAAGAGGGAAATCGCGCAGTACGTGCAGAAATGTCTCATTTGCCAGCAAGTGAAGGCGGAGCATCAAAAACCATCGGGTTTGTTACAACCCTTGGAGATACCCGAGTGGAAATGGGAAAACATCACTATGGACTTCGTTTCAGGTTTACCAAGGACGCAAAGGGGACACGATGCCGTTTGGGTGATCGTTGATCGATTAACCAAGTCGGCCCATTTCTTGCCGGTGAACATGAAGTACTCAATGGATCAGTTGGCCCGACTGTACATGGACGAAGTAGTAAGACTACACGGTGTTCCTGTGACCATCGTTTCCGATCGGGGATCCACGGTTTGTGTCGCGATTTTGGCAGAAGTTCCAAGAAACCCTGGGGACGAAACTCAACTTGAGCACTACTTATCATCCTCAGACGGATGGCCAGTCGGAACGGACGATTCAGACGCTAGAAGACATGCTGCGAACTTGCATTCTGGACTTTGGAGGCAGTTGGGGTCAGCACATGACCTTGGTAGAGTTCGCGTACAACAATAGCTTCCATTCGTCAATTCAAATGGCTCCGTACGAAGCTCTCTACGGACGCAAGTGCCGCTCACCGATTTACTGGGATGAGGTTGGCGAAAAGAAGGCACTGGACCCGACAACTATTCCATGGATGGAAGAGGCTCACGAGAAGGTCAAGTTGATAAGGCAACGACTTCAAACCGCCCAGAGTCGCCAAAAGAGCTACGCGGATAACCGAAGGAAGGATTTGGAATTTGAAGTTGGAGATCAAGTATTTCTTAAGATCACACCCTTACGAAGTCTTACAGCGGGGAAAGGAAAGAAACTCCAACCACGGTACGTTGGACCCTACAAGATCCTTCAGAGGGTTGGAGCGGTCGCGTATCGATTGGAGCTACCGTCCAGTCTTTCTCGAATCCACGATGTATTTCACGTCTCGATGCTAAAGAAGTACCATCCTGACCCATCTCATGTTTTACAACCGGAGGATAGCGAAGTAGATGAATCACTGGCCTACGAAGAGAAACCGGTTCAAGTACTCGATCGAAAAGTCAAAGAGCTCAGAAACAAGAAGATTCCGCTAGTGAAAGTGCTATGGAGAAACCACGGAGTGGAGGAAGCTACTTGGGAGATGGAAGAGGAAATGCGAAAGAAATACCCAAACCTTTTCGGGAATTAAGGTGAGAAATTTCGAGGACGAAATTCTTTTAAGGGGGGGAGAGTGTGAGAGCCCGTAAAACCCTAATATTTTTCCTAGGGTTATTTCCCCTTTAATTGCATAATTTTGCATTTTCTGGCTTAGAAATATTTTTTTGAGAGGATTTTATGAGCAATTATAGTTTTAAGATGATTTTCCTAGCATTGGAGAAATTTTAGAAAATTAAGAGTAAATAGTGGACGTGGGACCCCACTAGTGCGAAAAGTTCGGAAAAATTCGGCCAATAAGGTTAAGTTTCGGATACTGTTATAAATTTATCGGGTGTTAAGAGATAAGTAGTGTGTGTGAAGTGATTGATGTGAGAGAGAAAAGAAAGATAGGAATGCATTTATGAAGGTGACAAGTGTCACCTTCTTATTGGATGACTTTTAAGATTTACTATTCATAATTTTGACTTTTTTGACCAAAGGTTAAATATCCAAAAATTCACCAAAAATCACCATTTTTCTCCTTGTGTTGGCCGGCCCTCTCTCTCTCAAAGAAGAAGAAAATTCCTCAACTCTCAAGCTTCCATAAGCTTCAATCTTTCATAAACAAAGGCTTAGACTAGATTCTATTCCATAAAAACTTTGCTTCTAGTGATAGTAAGTGTGTTGGTGAACTTTGTTTGAAGATCAAAGGTGTCCTACATCCCTCTCTCTCTTGATCTCTTGGTAAGTGTTGCTTGAACACCATACTACCTTCAATAATGGTTACATGATGCTTAGAAGTGGCTTAAGTGGTTGAAAATGTGATTTATTTCTTGATTTGGCTTGTTATGGTGAAGTTTTTATTTTATTGGGATTTTTTCTGGTTTAATATGATCTTGATGTTGGGGGCTTGTATGATGAATTGTAATGGTTGGAAATGACTCTAGTGAGTGTGAATTGTGGTTAAATGCAATCAATTTTGGATTGGTGTGAAATTTGAAAAGTTAGGGTTCTTGAACCCCAATTCTGTCCGGTTTTAGATCACTGTGTTAGAGGCCGAATTTGACTTTACTCAAAACATGAAAGTTGTAGGTATTGATGAGTTTGATGTGCCTGCAAAATTTCAGGTCATTTGGATTAATGTAGAATGAGTTATGACGAAATTACTGTAGCTGTTCTGCTTTGAGCAGAATGCGAAAACTGCGATAGTAATTGGCCATTTTGACTGGAATTGGTTTGGATTTTGGAGTTTGGTGTCTTCTGATGAAATGTAGCTGAGTGTCTTAGCTAACATATGCCTCTGGAATTTCGGCATTTGGACTTGTAAGGACTGAGATATACTGATTACAGTGTTTTTGTGTTTTGCAAACCTGTTTTAGGAATTCTGGGTTAGTATTTGGCATTTTCGACCTAGTTAAGCTAGGAACTGGATTGAGTGGTCTTCTACATTATTGTAGCCCTGTTCCATAGCTTCGAAACGGTGGGTCTTACACCCCCAACGATATTTGTAGTGAGAGTTGTACCATTACCCGCATAATGAGTGTAAAACAGTTTTCCATTCGGGGTCAAGACTAAGGCCATTTTCTAATTTCTGGTTTGCTATTATGCTCATTTATGCATATGAAACCCTATTAGGGTTGTGAATTGGTGTTGTTTATGGCTCGGCATGGAGTCTTATTGTATGTATTGAATGATTCTAGGGCGTGAAGGTAGTGCACGACGGCTTGGTGATCGTGGTACATGAAATACCACTTACTTGCTTGGTGAGTATACTACTCACTTACTTGTTATAATGTGGCTTTGTGCTATGTGTATTTGATGCCTTGAAGGCTTATTTGGTTATTGGAAATGATTGAGGTGAGGGTGACTTGATCGCCCTCACCCCTCATGACTTTATTCGTGGCTATTGATTGTTTTACTGAAATACTGCACTAGATATATGAAATACTGCATTCCATTCATGGAAACTGATTTGGTGTCGTTGGACGAGTATCCAATGGCTTTACTGCATTTATGAGCTCAACCCCGTATGGTAGTTAATTGGATCGAGCCGGCGAGGGCTTGGTCGTGAAAATTATCATGCCACGGGGACTGTACTGGGGAACCTTGTGGTAATGAGACCCTTGGTTCCGGTAAACTCGAGTATTACCAAAAAATATTACTGAATGGAGTGCGGGCCCGGTTGGGGTATGTTGGGTGGAAGGAATGGAAGTAAAGAGTTGTCTACGGTTTGGTATTTTAACATTGACGGAGAGTCAATGAGGTTGGTTCAAGATTGCAAGCGTGGAAATGGGCTCTTGAGAGCCGACCGTATCCTTTTACTGTTTTGCTTCATTGCTTATTTGTGCACTT
Source organism: Coffea canephora (assembly GCA_036785865.1). Classification (NCBI taxonomy): domain Eukaryota; kingdom Viridiplantae; phylum Streptophyta; class Magnoliopsida; order Gentianales; family Rubiaceae; genus Coffea; species Coffea canephora. The sequence goes on along the minus strand of CM071913.1, from coordinate 26,518,173 downwards.
TAAATGAAGGTTCATTTTTATATGACTTTGATTGCTTATTGGGTGGTATACCACTGGGCTTTGGCTCATTCCGTGTTATTTGTTTTCCTTACAGGGATATAATTGCTTTGAAAATGGACTGGATAGTCAATTGCCATACTGAGCTTGTAAATGTCTTTGTATAGCTCTTGAAGTTGAAACCTAATGTATAACGGGTTGGTTTTGGCATGCCATTATGGTTGTAAATGTTGATTTCCATTGTATATATATGCTTGGCTATGGTTTAGATAAATTTTGGCTTCGTTTCTTTTCGTTTTTTTTTATTTTGTGTTTTGCTTGTTTGCGCGCAATGGTATGTTCCGGAACGTTTTAGATTGACGTAAACCGTACCGTTAGTCCTGGCGAGAGCTGGGCAGGCAGTCCGCTAACCCCTTTGGTTCGCCTTAGGGGAAGGTGGGGCTGTCACAACAAATCCAGAAATTCAAAAATCAGCTGAAAGCTAAGAAACAGGGCTAAATTTCATCAGAATGCCTCAACAACTAATTCGGAAGCAATTCCAGCCAAAACGACCAATTACAGGCGCAATTCTCAATTCGAGTAAAACCAGAACAGCAATAGTAATTTCGACTTATCTCATTCTACTCTACTCCGATTGACCTGAAATTTGTAGGCACCTATAAAATGTCATTCCCTACAAGTTTTATGTTTTAAGCCAAGGCCAATTCGGCCTCTATCTAGGACCTAAAATTTCGGACAGAATGCTCCCTCAAAAACCCTAGTTTTCTGAAATTTCTTCCAAACCAGAAATTCGTTGCAATTGATCACTTTCCCACCTCCTTAAGTCATTATAGACCATTTCCAATCATCATAGATAGCCACACAATCATGCTTATTTTAAAACAGAAAAATCCCCAAAAATAATAAAACTTGATCATTTCAACCACAAATCAAGAATTAATCCATAAACTTGCATCTTCTACTACCACTAAACATGATTTAAGCATCAATTAAAGGAGGAGGGTGGTTCTTCACAACTTACCTTAAAACAAGAGAGAGAGAGAGCTATTGGTCACCTTAGCTTTTCAAATAATTCCACACAACAACTCACCAACACTTCCTTAAGTGGTTTTATGGAGCAAAATCAAGGTTGGATGGTTGAGTAAGTTGATTGAAGCAAGATGGAAGCCAAATTCTTGAAGAGTTTTCTTTCTTTCCTTGCTTAAGAGATTCAGCCAAGAGGAAGAGAAGAATGAGGGATTTTGGTGAATTTTTAAGATATTTAAGTCAATTGGTAGACATGCAATAGTAGTCAAATGGTCCAACCAATAGCCAAGTGACACTTGTCACCTTTTATTAAATACCTACCTAACTTGTCTCTCTCATATCAATCTAAATTGCAACCTCTACTTATCTCTTAACACCCGATAAATTAATTCCAGTATCTAAAACTTAACCTAGTTGGTCGAATTTTTCCGAACTTTTCGCACTAGTGGGTCCCACGTCCGGTATACGCTCTTAATTTCTCAATATCCATTCGATACTAGAAAAAGCATCTAAAAATTATATCTGCTCCTTAAAATTATCTAGAAATTTTTTTAATCACGAAAATGCAGAAAACAAGCCATAAAAATACGAGAAATCTAGAAAATGAAAATTACGGGTTCTCACACTACGCTTATCAGATTGGTGTGCAATGGTACCATTTAAGAGGATAAGACAAAGGCCTGCAACTTTGATGCAGACCACTTGGTCCAGTTTCTCTGTATCCAAGTCATATTCCCAATTTACAGAACCAGGTTCCTACCAACAGGCTATTAGCTGCACTACATTCAAATGGCCATAACTCAAGCTACCGAAGTCTGATTAAGGCGTTCACAGGGGCGTTGGACAGCTGAAACATAGGCTTAAAAGTTTCATGCTTTGACGAAAGACTGGTTTCATACGGATCAAGGTGAAAAAATGCAGCCAACGTGAGGCAATGTCAAAACTGTCTGCTGGACTCTACCTAGGGCAGTCTCAGGGTAGTTTTGTCTTTTCATGAGTTACAGTGCTCTGATTGATCAG